>MCJB01050458.1:6234-32025 GCA_002018475.1 Nicotiana obtusifolia
CCCCCCCCTCCCTCTTTCTCAAACAGATGCTGGTGTTTCGTTTTCATTTGATTATTGAATGACCGATTTGCCCTTTGGAAAGAATGGATGGGATGACATTTGCGGGTCTTGAACAGTCCATGAAAGCAAATTTACCCCGTGCTATATACAAAATTGTTCAATTTAGTTCTATACTATATTTTTTATTCATTTATATCTTTAACGTCACTAAATTATCTGGTATTTACCTTTAAAACTCCAACATACAAATGGATATATTCAGTTATCCAAATTAGAAGAGCTTATTACTTAAATGGTCAACTGAAATTATTTAGAAAGTTATTTTTTTGTTTGTAACAAAAAATTCATTTATTTCTGTCTACAACATCAAAATCACTCAACTAGATTTTTAAAATTTTTGATTGTCAAGTACCTATTTTACCCTCTAAATGTATCAACTTTTATCTTCTTCTTTTTTAATAATATTATTATTTCTATTTTTAATCAACATTATCGACTTATCTATAGAACAACTAAATTTTACTTATAAAATAAAAATAAAAATTTAGTTTTATAGCATATATAATATCGAAATAATAATATAATTGAGCATAATTTTCAAGAATAAATAATACATATTATAAAAATACATTTATTTTAAATAATTAATTTTTATAGTACGTGCTAGAATATATTTATTTACTTTTATTCTGTAAATAAATTTTTGAGTTTTTGTTGTTCATATCAAAATTATTATTCCGAACAAATTCTTCTAATTAATTTTTTTTTACTATGCTCAATATTTTATTATTTCAACATTATATATGCTTAAATACTAATTTTATTTTTTATTTATAAATAAAATTTATTTGTTCTATAATAAGTCCATAATAAATTAAAAAGAGAAAAAAATTATAATATCAAAAAGGTAAAAAAAAAAATTGAAAAGAAGACAAAAGTTGATCATTTAGAGGGTAAAATAGGTATTTGGCAATTAAAAATTTGAAAAATCTAGTTGAGTGACTTTCTGAATGCTATGGGCATAGTTAAGTGACTTTGCTATTGCAAACGAAAGAAAGATGATTTTAGCAAGTAATTTCGAATAGTTAATTGACCATTTGAGTAATAGACTCAATTAAATATGTCATTACAAATAAAATTTTAATGTATGTGATGAAACGTACTAAAGCAGAGTTGCCAATGCAATTTTAAATTATAAATATATACTCATAATTGAGTAATTTTTATTGAAAAGATATCGTAAGAATTCTTGGTTACCTTAATAAAGACGGATTTTTTGTTATTTTATAAAAGATTTTCTTCAGTGTTGGAAAGATATGGTGATGTTAGTTAGATCACTAGCATAAATGATAACAATTTGCAAGCCAACATCTTGCTAGATTTTCACCTAGGTGAATGAGCTTTTAGAGGATTCTAAAGATAGATGTATATTGCTCATTCCACAATGCAATGTGAGGCTATTGATCTAATAGTTGTAGGTGAAAAGACAGAATGACAAAAGAAAATAAATTATTGCAGATATAAATTATGGTCACAAGCGATGTTAACTGTTCTCTTGCACTGTAATATTAATAAAGCAACTATGTCCAAGGCATTAAGCAAGAAATATACTAGGAAATTTTTTTAAACATACTGCTTTGAAATGTGAATACTTTAGGCTATTGAATGATCACAAGTTACTTATATCAGGCCGAAGGAAAAACCTTGCTGACCTGTTGACGTCTAAAGGCTCGAGAGGAACGGTAAAGAGCATAAGAATATTGTGGTTCTAAAGCAATTTTAATTTAGATAGTAACGAGAATCTTATATTTTTAATTGCTCAGCAATACTAAAGGTGAAAAAGGTAAAAATAAGTTATAGTTTGTGAAAATAAGTTGTATTTGAGCACTATCGCGTTCGCGAAGAGGATATTGGAGCAATAGTGGAGTTTACACATTTGTTCTAAGTTTGAGGACTGCTTCGCGATTGCATGGTAATCTCTACGATCGCGAAGGCCATTTAAAGGGGCAGATTATTTTGTTCTTCGCGATCGCGGGACTTGGTCCGTGATCGCATAGAAAAAATGACTGGGCAAAGAGTTTAAGTTCTGAAAATGGGACTTCGTTCTACTTTTCATTTTTGACGAATTGGAACTCGGGAAGAGGCGATTTTCGGGAGATTTTAAAGGAAAACAACGGGATAAGTGTTCTTAACTCAATTTTGATCAAATTACCCGAATCTATGGTTGTTTTTAGCATTTAATCGGTGATTTAAGTTGGAAAACTTTGAAAACCCTCTTGGTGAAATTTAAAGATTTGAGGGTCGAGTTGACGTGGGAATTTAGTAAAATTTGTATGGTTGGACTCGTGGTTGATGGACGTTCATATTTTATAACTTTTGTCGGGTTCCGAGACGTGGGCCCCACGGGCAATTTTTGAGTTAAATTTCGAATTTTGTTGAAAAATTAATATTTTCATATGGAATTAATTCCATTATTTTGTATTGATTAAATCGAATTAATATGTGACTAGATACGAGGCTTTCGGAGGCCAAATTCGCGAGGCAAAGACATAGTGGACAAAGGAATTACAAGGTTCAAGGTAAATGACTTGTCTAACCTTGTGTGGAGGAAATTTTCCTTAGGATTGGTACTAATGTGAAAATTGTGAGGTGTTGAAAGTCGTGTACGCGAGGTGATGAGTATGTACACCGGCTAAGTGTAAAAATTCTGATTTTAAATTGTGTAGATCATTGTCTCATATTAATTAAATTATATCCTGTTATACACATCATCATTAGTCTACTTTTACATTTTAAATTTGCCTTACCTTTTTCCTACTAATTGCTTACCTGTTTAGTTAAAGCTTTGTTTCTTTTATTCTGTGCTCATTATTTGAAAGATAAATTTCTTAATTGAATTATAATTTATATGAAGTATTTGACATTCAAAATTTGGTACTAAGACAAAGTGTTAAATTTGTGAAATATTATTTTATTGAGTTATTCACTCCTGAATATTTTATTAAGATTTTTGTATACATTGTGATTGAGTTGTGAGCTCCTTATTGTGGAAAATAATGTTGTTGTTGATTTACTTTGGCAATTTGAAATATATGGGCACTTGAGGCGCATATTGTGATATATTGTGATATTGATACGCATGCGGTGGTATAAGGTCTGGGTGTTGAAACACATGCGGTGAGATAAGGGTGGCTTGATACGCGTGGCTAGTAGGGGAACTATTAGAAGTCATGCGGTGCGATAAGGGTGGCTAAAACGGCGGATGCTATTTCGAAAAAAATATTTTCTTTAAAATTAAATGTGACGACTCCCGCGAATATATAAGGAAATGAGATATTGTGAATTTATTTATTATTGAGACTACGAGGCGGTACCTCGGGAGTGCCCTTGTTGATATTTCTCTGTGGCTGTACTTGCTTTTGGTTATTTGTGTTTTTCTTTAAATTTATAAATTCCTGTTTTCCTTCCGTGAGGTATTATTAGCCCTTATTCTGTGTAGTTGAATTGCGACATACTACTTACTTAAATTATTTCTATTGTCATTATTATTATTATATTGATTAAACTTTCACCCTGTCTTTTACATTTTTCAGTAGGCCCTGACCTAACCTCGTCACTACTCTACCGAGGTTAGGCTTGGCACTTACTGGGTACCGCTATGGTGTACTTATACTACGCTTTTGCACATATTTTTGTGCAGAACCAGGTACTTCCTACCAGATCAGGTATTAGTGAGCTTGTCTGTACACGGATACTTTAAGGTACATCTGCCAGCGTCCACAGACCTCGGAGTCCTCATCTATCCTTATTATGTTGTTTTCTTGATTCTTTTAGACTCTGATGTATAGAGACACTTAATATTTCCTTTAGAAGCTTGTGACTTATTCTACTGGGTTTCGGGAGTTGTAACTACTTTGAATTGCAGTTTTTAATTATTTCAATGTTGAGATTTGAGTTTCAGATTTAGATTCCGTTATTCCGCATAATTTATAGGCTTACCTAGTCTTAGAGACTAGGTTCCATCACGACATCCTACGGAGAAAATTTAGGTCGTGACAAGTTGGTATTAGAGCTCTAGGTTCATAGGTGTTATGAGTCACGGGCAGGTTTAGTAGAGTCTCGCAGATCAATACGGAGACGTCTGTACTTATCTTCGGGAGGCTATTAAACTGTTAGGAAAAATGTTCACTTCTTTGATTCATTATCGTGCGCATTTGTTGATTTTGAAATTCTAAACAAGTGTCTTTATATTCTCTCCCAGATGGTGAGGACACGCACAACTAGATCATGATCAGACACCCGCGCCCCCTGTTGGAGCCGCAAGAGGCTAGGGCCGGGACAGAGGCTGAGGAAGACCACATGGTGCAGCCAGAGCACCTGCACGAGCTTCTGCAGAGGAGTCACCAATAGCTTCAGTTGGAGAGTAGGCACCTGAGACGCCTGTTACTACCCTGTACTTCGGGAGACTCTTGCCTAGTTTTTGAGCATGTTTGGCACTCTAGCTCAGGCAAGGTTGATTCCACTTTCTCCTGCCACGTCCCAGGCCGGGGGAGGAGCACAGACTCTCGTCGCCCGTACCCTAGAGCCACGGGCCCCGGTTGACCATGCCCTAAAGGTTATACCAGTGCGGCCAGTTATCCCAATTCGGCCCGAGGTTAGGGCAGTAGTTTTAGAGGGGGAGCAGCTCAGGCTCGAGAGGTACAAGAAGTACCACCCTCCAACTTTCAGCGAATTAGCGTCAGAGGATGCCCAGGGTTTTCTTGAGGAGTGCCACCGTATCCTCCGTACTATAGGTATTATGGAGACTAGTGAGTTTCTTTTACGGCATTCCAACTTAGAGGAGCGGCCTACCAATGGTGGCGAGCATACGAGTTGGATAGTCCGGCTGAGGCAGCTTTACCCACTTGGACTCAGTTTTCAGATATGTTCTTGAGGGAGTATGTTCCTTAAAGTCTCAGAGATGCATGGCGCGCCAAGTTTGAGCAGTTGCGCCAGGGCTCTATGACAGTATTGGAGTTTGCAGTCCGATTCAGTGATTTGGCTAGGCATGTACCAGCATTGGTTGCTACTGTCAGAGAGCGTGTCCGCTGATTTATTGAGGGGCTCTAGCCTAGTATCAGATTTAGTATGGCCCGAGAGTTGGAGATGGACATCGCGTACCAGCAGGTGGTGTCAATTGCTAGGAGATTGGAGGGTATGCGGACCCGAGAGAGAGAAGAGAGGGAAGCCAAGAGACCTCGAGATTCTGGCACATATAAACAATTCTCATGCCCCAGCTACAGCCCGTCATGGTAGCGGCTATGTGGGCCGTCTTATTCGTTCAGCACTTCCAACTGCCAGCGGTATTCCGGCTACTCCCAGACCTCAGGTTCCATATTATGCACCGCCAGTGTCTACTGTACCTCCTGCACGGGGTGCTTTCAGCGGTCAGTCCAGTCGATCAGGCCCGAGCCAGTCCCAGCAGCCACGTCCTCCGAGGGCCATTTTTGAGTGTGGTGACACTCATCATATAATGAGGGATTGCCCCAGACTTAGGAGGGGTGCACCTCCATAGATTTCTCAAGCCCCACCTATTCCTCAGGGCCCTCAGGCTTCTCAAGCCATGATTACTGCACCAATTGATGCTCCAGCTTCACCGCTAGCTAGAGTTGGAGGTCGGACAGGTGGAGGTTGGACAGCTAGAAGGGGAGGCCAGGCTAGATATTACGCCCTTCCTGCTAGGACGGAAGCAGTTGCATCCGATTCTGTTATCACAGGTGTTGTTCCGATCTGTTATAGGAATGCATCAGTCTTATTTGATCCAGGCTCCACTTATTCTTATGTGTCATCTTATTTTGCCCCGTATTTATGCGTATCCCATGATTCCTTGAGTTCTTCTGTTTATGCATCTACACCCGTAGGTGATTCTATTATTGGTGACCGTAAGCATTGGTCGTGTTTGAGTGTTATCAGTGGTTTTGAGACCAGAGCTGATTTATTATTGCTTAGTATGGTGGACTTCGATATTATTTGGGTATGGAATGGTTGTCGCCTTATCATGCTATCCTTGATTGTTACGCCAAGGTGGTGACGTTGGCTATGCTAGGTATACCGCGACTAGAGTGGAGAGGTACCTTAGATTATGTTCCTAGCAGGGTTGTTTCATTTGTAAGGCTCAACGAATGGCTGATAAGGGTTTTGATGCATATCTAGCCTATGTGAGAGATGCTAGTGTTGAAACTCCTAACGTCGAGTCAGTTCCGGTAGTAAGAGATTTTCCAGATGTATTTCCAGCGAATCTTCCAGGTATGCCACCTGGTAGGGATATTGACTTTGGCATTGATTTGTTATCAGGCACTCAACCCATTTCTATTCCACGGCCTTAGCAGAACTGAAAGAATTAAAAGAGCAGTTACAGGAGCTGCTTGATAAGGGTTTTGTTCGGCGCATTGTATCGCCTTGGGGTGCTCCTAACTTATTTTTGAAGAAGAAGGATGGTTCTATGCGGATGTGTACTGATTACCGCCAGTTGAACAAGGTTACAGAGAAGAACAAGTATCCTTTGCCACGTATTGATGACTATTTGATCAGCTTCAGGGTGCCAGAGTGTTCTATAAGATTGACTTGCGTTCAGGCTATCATCAGTTGAAGACTCAGGAGCCAGATATCCCGAAGACTGCTTTCAGGACTCGGTATGGTTATTACGAGTTCCTTGTGATGTCTTTTGGGCGGGCCAACGCCCCAGCAGCATTTATGCATTTGATGAACAGTATATTTCAGCCCTATATTGACTTATTTGTCATTGTGTTTATTGATGACATTTTGGTGTACTCCCGGAGCCAGGAAGAGTAGCACCTGAAGATTGTGCTTCAGACTTTGAGAGAAAAGAAGTTATATGCAAAATTTTCAAAGTGTGAATTCTGGCTAGATTCAGTGGCATTCTTGGGTCATATAGTTTCGTGCGAAAGGATCAAGGTGGATTCGAAGAAGATTGAGGCAGTGCAGAGTTGGTCCAGACCGTCCTCAGCTATGGAGATCTGGAGTTTTCTTGGCTTGGTGGGATATTATCGCTGATTTGTAGAGGGTTTCTCTTCTATTGCTGCACCTATAACAAAATTGACCCAGAAAGGTGCTCCGTTCAGGTGGACCGAGAAATGTGAGGAGAGCTTTCAAAAGCTCAAGACATCTTTGACTACAGCCTCAGTATTGGTGTTGCCTACAGGCTTAGGGTCTTATACTGTGTATTGTGATGCATCGCGTATTGGTCTCGGCATAGTATTGATGCAAGACGGTAGGGTGATTGCCTATGCATCCAAACAGTTAAAGGTACATGAGAAGAACTATCCTGTTCACGATCTTGAATTAGTAGCTATTATTCATGCCTTAAAGATCTGGCGGCACTACTTGTATGGTGTCCTTTGTGAGGTCTACAGCGATCACCAGAGTCTGCAGCATCTGTTTAAACAGAAGGATCTTAACTTGCGATAGCGGAGACGGTTGGAGTTGCTTAAGGATTATGACATCACCATTCTCTATTGTCCCGAGAAGGCCAATATAGTGGCCGCTGCCTTGAGTCATAAGGCAGAGAATTTATGCAGCTTAGCATATCTATCGGTAGCAAAGAGGCCTTTAGCCTTGGATGTTCAGACCTTGGCCAACCAGTTTGTTAGATTGGATATTTCCGAGCCGAGTTTTGGCTTGCGTGGTTTCTCAGTCTTTCTCTTTATGATCGTATCAAAGAGCGTCAGTATGATGAACCCCATCTGCTTGTCCTTAAGGACACGGTTCAACACGGTGATGCTAAGGAAGTCACTATTGGAGATGACGGTGTATTACGAATGCAGGGCAGGCTATGTGTGCCTAATGTAGATGGTTTGCGTGAGTTGATTCTCCAGGAGGCTCACAGTTTGCGGTACTCCATTTATTCAGGTGTCGTGAAGATGTATCAGGACTTGAGACAGCACTATTAATGGAGGCGGATGAAGAAAGACATAGTGGAATATGTAGCTCGGTGCCTAAATTGTCAGCAGGTGGAGTATGAGCATCAACGACCGAGTGGATTGCTTCAGAAGTTAGAGATTCCAGAATGGAAATGGGAGCGGATCACTATGGATTTTGTTGCTGGGATCCCATGGACTCAGAGGAAGTTCGATGCAGTTTGGGTGATTGTGGATAGATTGACCAAGTTAGCTCATTTCATTCCTATGGTTACTACTTACTCTTTTGGAGCAGCTGGCTCAGGTTTACATCTGCGAGATTGTCAGGCTTCGTGGCGTACCGGTACCTATCATCTCTGACCAGGGTACGCAGTTTACATCATGGTTCTGGAGAGCCGTACAGCGTGAGTTGGGTACTCGGGTAGAGTTGAGTACAACATTTCACCCTCAGGTAGATGGACAGTCCGAGCGCACTATTCAGATATTGGAAGATATGCTCTGTGCGTGTGTGACAGATTTTGGGGGTGCTTGGGATCAGTTCTTGCCACTTGCGGTGTTTGCCTACAACAACAGCTACCAGTCGAGCATTCAGATGGCTCCGTATGAGGCCTTATATGGGAAGCGGTACCAGTCTCCAGTGGGTTGGTTCGAGCTGCAGGAAGCTAGGCTATTGGGTACAGACTTGGTGAGGGATGCCTTGGAAAAGGTTAAATTGATTCAGGATCGACTTCGTATAGCCCAATCTAGACAGAAGAGTTATGCAGATTGTAGGGTTTGTGATGTTGCATTCATGGTTAGTGAGCTGGTCTTGCTCCGGGTTTCTCCTATGGAGGGTGTAATGAGGTTCCGAAAGAAGGGCAAGTTGAGCCCGAGGTATATCAGACCTTTTGAGATTCTCGAGAGAGTTGGAGAGGTGGCTTACTGACTTGCACTACCACCTAGTCAGTTCATCCAGTGTTCCATGTTTCCATGCTCCGGAAGTATCACGGGGATCCGTCTCATGTGCTAGACTTCAGCTCGGTCCAGTTGGACAAGGATCTATCTTATGTTGAGGAGCCAATGGCTATTTTGGATAGACAGGTTAGAAAGTTGAGATCGAAGAGCATTGCTTCAGTAAAAGTATAGCGGAGGGGTCATCCGGTCGAGGAGGCGACCTGGGAGATTGAGCATGATATGCGCAGTTGTTATCCTCGTCTTTTCACTACTCCAGGTAAAATTCTAAACCCGTTCGAGGACGAACGTTGTTTAAGAGGGGGAGGATGTAACGATCCGGCCGGTCATTTTGAGAGTTGTAACCCCGTTCCCCCATTTACTGCTCACTTTATACTTTATGGCTGTTATATGACTTGCCGGGATAGTCAGGTCAAGTCCCGTGAGGTTTTGAAATGAATTGAGACACTTAATTTCCAAGATGAAAACTTAAGTTGAAAAGGCTGACCGGATCTTGACTTAAGTGAAAACTATCCCGGAATAGAATTTTAATGATTCCTATAACTCTGTGTGGTGATTTTAGACTTAGGAGCGTGTCTGGATTGTTAATCGGAAGCCCGTAGTTAAATTAGGTTTGAAATGGCTAAAAATAGAAATTTAAGTTGGGAAGTTTAACCGGGGAGTTGACTTTTTTTGATATCGGGGTCGGAATTCAATTCTGAAAATTGGAATAGGTCCATTATGTCATTTATGACTTGTGTGTGCAAAATTTGAGGTTAATCAGATTTGATTTGATAGGTTTCGACATTGAATGTTGAAGTTGGAATTTCTTAGTTTCATTATGCTTGAATTGGGGTATGATTCGTGTTTTTAGCGTTGTTTGATGTGATTTGAGTCTTCGACTAAGTTTGTATGATGTTTTAGGACTTGTTGGTGTATTTAATTGAGGTCCCCGGGGGCCTCGGGTGAGTTTCGAAAGGTTAACGGATTGAATGTTGGACTTTGAACCTTGCTGTAATTTTCTGATGTCTGAACCTGGTTCCTTGTACGCGATCGCATGAATACGTCCGCGATCGTGTAGGCTTGTTTGGGGGCAGTGGTGACTTTTTTCTACGCATTTGCAAATATTTGCCTGCGATCGCGTAGGTTGGGTAGACAATGCATCGCGAATGCGTGAACACTACCGCGTTCACAAAGAGGAAATTGGAGCAATAGTGGACGTCACGCATTTGTTCTACGCAATCGCATGAAGCAGGATGCGATCGCGTATGTTTGATGGCCATTGCTTCACGATTGCGTGGTAAATCTCTGAAATCGCGAAGGCCATTTAGATGGGTAGTTATTTTGTTCTTCACGATCGCGGGACTTGGTCCGCAATCGCGTAGAAGAAATGACTGGGCAGAGAGTTTAAGTTCTGAAAATAGGACTTTTTTGGCGAATTGGAGCTCGAGAAGAGGCGATTTTCGGAAGATTTTCAAGAAAAATAACGGGGTAAGTGTTCTTAACTCAATTTTGGTCAAATTACCCGAATCTATGGTTGTTTTTAGCATTTAATCGGTTATTTAAGTTGAAAAACTTTGAAAACCCTCTTGGTGAAATTTGAAGATTTGAGGCTCGACTTGACGTCGGAATTTAGTAAAATTTATATGGTTGGACTCTTAGTTAAATGGGCGTTCATATTTTTTAACTTTTGTCGGGCTCCGAGACGTGGGCCTCACGGGTGATTTTTGCGTGAAATTTCGAATTTTGTTGGAAAATTAGTATTTTCATATGAAATTAGTTCTAATAATTTGTATTGATTAAATCGAATTAATTATGACTAGATATGAGGCTTTCGGAGGCCAATTCGCGAGGCAAAGGCGTAGCGGACTAAGAAATTACACGGTTCAAGGTAAGTGACTTGTCTAACCTTGTGTGGGTGAAATTTTCCTTAGGATTGTTATTGATATAAAAATTGTGAGGTGTTGAAAGTTGTGTACTCAAGGTGACGAGTGTGTACACGGGCTAGATGTGGAAAATTCTGATTTTAACTTGTGTTGATCATTGTCTCATATTAATTAAGTTATTATATCCTGTTATACTTATCATCATTGGTCTATTTTTATATTTTAAATTTGTCTTGCCTTTTTCCTACTAATTGCTTACGTGTTTAATTGAAGCTTTGTTTCTTTCACTCTTTGCTCATTTTTTGAAAGAGGAATTTCTTAATTGAATTATTATTGATATGAAGTATTTGACATTCAAAATTTGGTATTAAGGCAAAGTGTTAAATTTGTGAAATAATATTTTGTTGAGTTATTCAATCCCTAATATTTTGTTGAGATTTTTGTATACATTGTGATTGAGTTGTGAGCTCCTTATTGTGAAAAATAATATTGTTGTTGATTTACTTTGGCAAGTGGAAATATTTGGGCACTTGAGGTGCAAATTGTGATATATTATTTATATGCATGTGGTGGTATAAGGTTTGGGTGTTGAAACGTATGCGGTGAGATAAAGGTGGCTTGATACGCGTGGCTAGTAGTGGAACTACTAGAAGTCATGCGGTGTGATAAGGGTGGCTAAAACACGAGATCCTATTTCGAAAAAAATATTTTCTTTAAAATTAAATGTGAAGGCTCCCGCGGTGATATAAGGAAATGAGATATTGTGAATTTTTTTGCGATTGGGACTACGAGGCGGTACCTCGGGAGTTCCCTTGTTGATATTTCTCTATGGTTGCACTTGCTTTTGGTTATTTATGTTTTTCTTTAAATTTATGAATTCCTGTTTTCCTTTCGTGAGGTATTATTTGCTCTTATTCTGTGTAGTTGAATTGCGACATACTACTTACTTGAATTATTTCCATTGTCATTATTATTATTATACTGGTTAAACTTTCATCCTGTCTTTTATTATTTCCAGTAGGGCCTGACCTTACCTCGTCACTACTTTATCGAGGTTAGGCTTGGCACTTACTGGGTACCGCTGTGGTGTACTCATACTACGCTTCTGCACATCTTTTTGTGCAGAACCAGGTACTTCCTACCAGACCAGGTATCAGTGAGCTTGTCTCTACGCGGAGACTTTAAGGTACATTTACCAGCGTCCGCAGACCTCGGTGTCTCCCTCTATCCTTATTATGTTGTTTTCTTGATTCTCTTAGAATCTGATGTATAGAGACAGTATTTCCCTTAGAAGCTTGTGACTTAATTCTACCGGATTTTGAGAGTTGTAACAACTTTGAATTGCAGTTTTTAATTATTTCACATGTTGAGATTTGAGTTTCAAATTTAGATTCCGTTATTCCGCATAATTTATAGACTTATCTAGTCTTAAAGATTAGATGCCATCACGATATCCTACGGAGGGAATTTGGGATCGTGACAGATTTTAGCAGGACTATGGAAATAGTGAAGTGTGGCATGAGAGTCTGACTTAGTACCTTTGCCTGTCTACGAGGTTTATAATGATATTTATCCGTAACTTTGAAGACGCATATTAAGATAATATACATTCATGATTGCTTACTAGCTTTTTATTTCTTTTAATTCTTTGAGTCCAATATCGTGGTTTCTTTTGAGAAAACTAATCAAAGTTGCAAATGCACTGATTCCATCTCACTCTTCCAATGTACATTTGTATGTTACTTTTGTTCTCCTTTCTTGCAATTTTAAATTTTTTCGAATAATTTAATGATGTTAATTTTCTTTTTATTTAAAAGTGGTTGATTGACTTTGATAGCGCTATTAATGAATATGCTAAAAGGTTCATGTGTGAAAAAAGTGGACCCATAGAGTATTTATAAGTGATGAGCATTATCGATTTTTAGTGCCGCCTGAGGCTATCATAGACAGACGTTGGATTATATATCAACTCTCCCCAAAGTTCAATGTTTTTACTCATTAGTGTTAGCTTATTTTATTGGCAAAATACATGAACATATCCTTCAATTTGTTTTCACTCTTCATGTGTGTTCCATTTGAATACTTCAACCAAGTTATTGCTGTGTCATTTAAACACAAAATAGTGACATGACAAATTAAATATTTCTCACATTTTTCATTTTTCAAGTGCATGAATTTGTCCAAAAACTAAAGTTCACATACTTTTCGCCGGAAAATAAATAATTTCTGCCGAAAATATTTCCGGTGAACTTTTCTTTCAGTTTTATTTGTTCACAGGATTAATGCCGAATTGTCCTTCAGACCTGGGCACACCACCATCTTTAAATCCGGCCACCACCATAAACTTCTCATTATTCTTCTCGTTTTTAAGATCCCATTGGCCACTGCAATTATGCTCAGAAAAGTAGCGTTCCGATCTGAAACTTTTTCTTCTTCCTCGAATTTTCAGATAAGAAACTTTCATATAAGTTTTTGGGTTTAATCAGTATTTGGTTACTAATGTATAGCCCTGAGAAGAAGAAAGTTTCGAACTTTTTCGGTGAGAGCCAAAAAATTTCAGAAGTTGGCCCAGAAAGAGAAATGAGGCTAATGGAGGGGAGGAATTTATTGTTAGTGGTTGCCCCTCTCTATTGTGCCAATTATTTTCTGTAGCTTCTAAACCAACAGCCTTTGTTCTTGAAATGTTGAGAAACAAATCTTCAGTCTACAGCTTAAGCCATAAACCTCTGTGTATGTGTGCATGTTTGTTTTACTCTTTTTTTTCTCCTTTGGAATAATTTTACAAAAGAGACAGTGATGATAATATATCACTTTCTGCGCTACCAACTGATGGGAATTCATTGTGTCATTTTATCGAACATCTGATATGCTCAGAACAATTGAAATCTCTTTTATGCATCTTTGTGGAGATTGGTGGATGAAGTTAGTGGGAGAAAGCGTACACACATTCTCCATGGCAGCACAAAGTTTTTCGCATTGATTTAATTCAATTTGGACTGCTGGAACTCAATTTCCGGCCAACTGAAGCTCATTGGAGTTTGAAGAATGTCGGAGCTGACGTTTTTGATGGCGGAATGGTCTAAAAGTTTGTGGAAAGATAGATCTGGAGGTAGAGCACAATCTTCATTGTTTGGAATTTCTTGATTTGGCCCAGAATTGAGTTGGAAAGAAATGGCCGAAAATGATTTTTCCGGCGAGGAAGGATCCTTGGGGAAGATGACATCAAGTAAATTCACGTGTCCCTTCTTATTTGTCCTCTGACGTGTGAATTACGCCTATTTGGCTGCCTATAAATTTTATGTCTAAATGAGATCTGTCACGAAAATTTTTTTCACCTTCGGGAGTCGTGCGCCTATTACTGATAGTTAGGCAAGCCAATTAACCGAATTGTTAACCATGTTCTTATTTACAAATACATTGCAACACAAACCAACAACTAAAGAACAACATAAATTAGCTAGCGGAATAATAACATTTCAATTTTTTTTTTAAATATTGCTAATAAAATCTCCTTAACGAACTACCCAAGACTTAGAGTCACAGCTTCACAGACTATCTAAGAGTAATACAAATAAGGGTCTGAAAAATAATAAAATACTGTCTCTGGGACTAGTAAAAGAAACAGGTAAATAGATAGCGGGAGACACCAAGGTCCGCGGACGCCTGCAGGACTACCTTGGGTCGCCTGATAAGCAAGAAGCTGGAAACTTCCTACGGTCCAAAATCTGCAGCGCTGGGATCTGCACTAAAGAGTGTAGGTGTAGTATCAGCACAACCGACCCCATGTGCTGGTAAGTGCCTGGCCTAACCCCGGCAAGGTAGTGACGAGGCTAGGACCAGACTCCAGATAGACCTGTACAGTTTTATATATATCTATACATCTACAGCGGAAAGATAAAAATAAATAAACAATTAAAGCTGGGGAAGGGAAACATACTTCGGGGTAGCAGATAAAACAGATCATCAAAGAATAATAAGGAAACTACAATTTTACTTCTAACACGAATAAAGAGAAATACGGGCAACTTTCACATTCAGTTCCATCTCGTTGCAGGCGTGCAACCCGATCTCATTTCTCATATCTTGTGGTAGGCATACCACCCGCTCCCATTTCATTATATCTTGTGGTAGGCGTACCACCCGCTCCCATTTGATCATATTTTGTGGTAGGCGTACCACCCGCTCCCATTTTATTATATCTTGTGGTAGGCGTACCACCCGCTCCCATTTTATTATATCTTGTGGTAGGCGTACCACCCGCTCCCATTTCATCATATTTTGTGGTACACGTACCACCCGCTCCCATTTCATCATATGTTGTGGTAGGCGTACCACCCGCTCCCATTTCATTATGTCTTGTGGTAGGCGTACCACCCGCTCCCATTTACATGTCATCACAAAAATCACAAGAAATCCCGGCAAGGGAACAAAAGCAATATAATAACTTCCCAGCAAGGGAACAATAACATCAAACAAACATCCCGGCAAGGGAACAAAAGCAATATAATAACTTCCCAGTAAGGGAACAATAACATCAAACAAACATCCCCGCAAGGGAACAAAACAATATAATGACTTCCCAGCAAGGGAACAATAATATAAAAAAAAACGTCCCGGCAAGGGAGAATCAGTTATATCCAATCTTAACTCAACTTCTACTCAGCTCAACTAATGCCAATACTCAATTATAATTAAAGTCCACGATAAATATACTGAGTTCTTGCTCAACATCGAGAATCATCAATTTAAGGCTTTAACATGTTCCCACAATTGAAACGGTTCCATCTACAATTAATCTCTAAATCCAATTATCATTGTTTTAAGTCTAAACATGACCCATTAATATGACACTGGACCTTTTAATTCTTAACAAATCCTTATTCAACTAATCTATTTAGCAATTGACTTTATACTTACAGAAAAAAATCTAAACGTATAACAAAGAGGAACAACTGTAATGAAGAAACCAGCTAGCAAACCCTCACATGAACTCCCATTTTCGCATAAAATACCAAGAACAATATTCAGCAATTTGAACAAGAATCACACAACACTATCCATTTAAGACTCACGATCATGCTCGACACCAACGTATAGATACTCGTCACCATGCCTATACGTCGTACTCATCAAGAAACAATTAACAAATAGGACACAACTCCTAATCCCTCAAGCTAAGGTTAGACCGGATACTTACCTCGCTTTGCAACCAAATTCAAGATTTCCGACAAACCTTCGCCTTGAAACTTTGTGTCCGAAGGCTTCAAATCTTTGGTGATACTTCACAAGCGTCAAAGGCACTGGAAATTGATGATCACGAGTTGAAGAAAGTGCAACCTCGCTAACTGAACGTTCCCTACCTTAAAACGTCGGTAAATCAGGGAGAAAATTGGTTAAGTGAGGAACATCCTCTATGATCGTCATCGACATGTTTATCAACACTGCCATTGCTCTCGGTAGGGCTAACACTTTCAGCTCTAAGTCTAACTAATCGAGGTTGCCGCCAAATCAACGGTCTTCGTAGAGAAATAGATTTTGATGCCAAATATGAGTTTGAAAAAGTATGGAAGGATCCAGGTATTGAGCAATAACGGAGTGGAACAGAATCAGTTTGAAGAAAACAAAAGTGAAGAAACGTTGGAGAAAGAGAGTTCCATGGCTGTTGGCTGCTGTTTTGGGAACGTGAATGAGGAAGAGAAAGGAAATCGAAGCGGCCAACAATGCAATCAAAGAGGGGAAACTGCCGTGGTTGACTGGATCAGCGATTCCAGTGCTGCGGCTATGACTATAGGGCAAACTACTTTTCTAAAAAAAATATTTTTTTTTTTTTTTCTGAAAACCTCTTCAAATCAAAAGGCTGCAAGAATTGATAAAGCTGAACAGATATTCTAACCAAACAAAGAACTTTTCTTTATCGCGTATTTGTTCTTCTGAATAGATATTCTGATCAAAGAATAATCTTTTCAGTTATTTCTACCGTAGATTCGCTGAAGCAATTTGTCTTCGAGTAAAATACAAACTCCTATGTCTCGTGAAAGTCTTCTTATATAATTGTCCACCATGGTCTTGAAAAGTTTCCTGGTACTACTCTAAGTTCTACTTAATTCTTTGGCAAGATAATTAAGACTAGCTGGTGCGTTTATTTCCGGTTATACGTGGAGAGGATCTGGGGCAATATTGGTTCAAGTGCCAAGAATTAGATGCCTACATACTGTGTAATGAAACTTCTTTAAGAATAATAGTAGGAAACTGATATATGGTTTCGATCGAGTTAGTTTCCAACATGAACTGAGATACTACAATTTGACTCCTACTCAAATTAATAATGGTAGTCGGAAAAGGAAAAACGTGTTTCAGAGTACTGCTTGAATTAAAAATTATGGTGCTACGAATCTACACAATAATCAACTGTGATGAATTCATATATTCTACCAATTGCCACGTGTAGTGTAGTAGATCAATTATGTGCTCCATTTGCTTAATGTGGGTCGTCACAAGATCCGCTTAAAGTGTTGAAATGAAACAAATTTAAAATAAAGTGTCTGAAAGTATAGGCGACTTTAAAGAGTTGCCAATGTATTTTACCTATTTTAATTAATGATATATTTTTCCCTCTTCAAATAGGTATGACTCTCAAACTGGTTTGGAATTTATCTTGGGGAATTAATTAAAGGGATTAACTATTTGGATGACTATTCTCTTTTCCGCTAAGTAAGCTTTATTACTAAATTGTGTATTACTCCCTCCGGTCCGTAAAATAAAAAGGCAAAAATACCAAATAATATGGACCAAGAGAAGTAATAGAATTATTGAAGTTCATAGCTTAATTGATACGAAAATTAAACTACATTATGAAATATGTCAATTTTATTAGTTTCCTAATTTACCAAGTTATATTTCACCTAGTTTTTATCATTTCCAAAAACAAAAATAGTTACAAAATCAATAGCCACACTATAAAAAAAAGTGCCCCAATTTATCATTTTCACCATTATGTAGATTGGCTAGCATGGAAGAGCAGTGGATCAGGCTTCCTGATGTTATTGAGCAAGGAAAAATGAACAAGATCAATACGACACCGAGGATAGGTATGCTGCTTACGTTCGTAATAAAGATTAATTACAATTAGGGCACCTTGTATTTACAAATGTTAACTTATTTATTCATCCTTTACTAAATATAAGATGTGCTGGGTCTGTGAATAAAATTTTATATGAAAAGTTGTCACACTTAAAATTTAACTAGCCGTGATGGCACCTAACCTCACTCGCTAGATAAGCCAAATAACAACAATCCGATTCAATTAATATTTAACTAACTTTAATACACCCCCAAGGACCGTAGTACAAATCATGAGCTTCTAAGATTAAAATTTACAAAACTGGTGTGAAGTAAAAATTATGCCATATGTTTGAAATATACATGAACAAATTTAAAAATTCTAAAGCTACCTAGAACAAGAGACAAATGTGACTGGATCATAGGTACATCTTCAGATCCAGCTCCCGCCATACACAGCAACATCAGCATCAGAAATCTGCACGCAAGGTGCAGAAATTTAGTATGAGTACAACCGACCCCATATACTCAATAAGTAACAAACATAACCTTAGGTTGAACGTAGTGATGAGCTTGTACCAAGGTCAGAGTCCACACCAATAACCAATAACATCTCGTTACGATACAATCTAAAATAACACAAGTAATAACTCAACAATAGAATGCTTAGCTCGTATACAATTCCGAAAAATAAATATTTTCTTTTCAAGTATAACAGTCTAACTCAAATCCTTTGCCGAAAATCACCGAAAATATGAGTAAGTCTGAAATCTATAATTTTTCCCAACTTTAACGACAGATAAGGAATTTCATTATCAGATCGCATGGGAAAAAAATACTTCTCTATGCCTACATATCAAGCATGTATGTCTAATGCAATGCAGCACAATAGAACTCATGTTTTCACACTCTCAGAGTACTCAATCTCTCAGTATTGTGCGGGGCGAATCCAGCCCAAGGAAGATCCATCCCTCAATATAAAATGCAACTGACAGTTAATCACTCAGTACTGTATAGAGCCAATCCAGCCTAGGGAAATTCATCGCTATTATAAATAAATAAAGCAACTCCATGCCCTAGGAAGTCCATCCCAAATATAAATAAATAAGGCAATTCCATACCCTAGGAAATTCATCCCAAATATAATATCCTCTGCGCTCACTGTGGGGGGTGCAGACTCCAGAGGGGCTCCTTCAGCCCAAACATTATAATAAGCCATTTAGGCCTGCTGCGGAGTGCAGCTCGGTCCCATTATAATAAAGCCTATAAGTCCTGTTGCGGCGTGCAGTCCGATCCATATAATAATAAAACCTATACGACCTGCTGCAGCGTGCAGCCCGATCCATAGGTAATAAAGCCTGCTGCGGCGTGCAGCCCGATCCATAAATAATAAATATATATAAAGTCAATATGGCCTGCTGCGGCATGCAGCCCCATTCCATAAATATCCTCACAACTGGGTGAATATGACTGAGTATGAACTTATAATTTAAACAAATAATTCAACAAAAATATGACCTCTGTGGGTCTCAATAATGACGGTATATAGCCTCAGCATGATTTTTAGCATGATTCTCAGTTTAATTTCTTAACACATGAAAGTGCATGGATAATACCAAGATTATTTGACTACAAAATTGTACGAAATCAATTGTCACAATTTCTACCGTGCATGCCCACACACCTGTCACCTAGCATGTGCAACACCTCCAAACAAATCACATAATACGTATATTCAGAGTGCATACCCTCAGCTCCAAGTTTAGAAATATTACTTACTTCAGACAAGCCGAATTCGATGCCGAGCAAGCTAAACAATACTCCGAAAATTCCATTTCGCGTGTATCATCCTCTGAACGCCTTTCTATCCCCTCAATTCCAAGTTAAACGATCCGAAACTAGTCAAACAACATGCAAATTAATCAAAATATACTCCAATGCTTGCAATTTAACAATTTATAAAAATTTCTAACTCCTCTCGAAAAGTCAACCAAAAGTCAACGTGGGGCCCACATCCTGGAATCCGACAAAAATTATAAAAATTTATACATCCATTCAACCACGAGACCAACCATACAAAAATTTGTCAAATCCGATCACAACTCGACCTTCAAATCCTCAAATTATTGTTCATGAAGTTTCTACAATTTTTTCCAAATTTTCATCTCAAAATACTAATTAAATTATGAAAACAATGATATATTCATGTATATTAACCAAATCTGAGTTAGAATCACTTACCCCAATGAATTCTTTGAAAAACCCACGAAAAATCACCACAAACCGAGCTCTCAAGGTCCAAAGATGAAAAATGAGATGAAACCCTCGTTTATATGGTACCAATGTGATCTCCCAATGTGCTGACCGCACATTTTTTGTGTGGTCCGCACATTCCAGGTTCCGCAGCCGCAATCCAAATTGTGCTGTAGCACTTCAGTAGTGACTGCACTATCAGGCTTCAGTAAATTGGCCATAATTTTCAGTTCAAATGTCCAAATGATGAACGGTTTAACTTTCTGAAACCAGATTCAAAGGGCTACAACTTTCATTTTTGGATCATCCTCAATCTTATAGATTAAAAGATATAAGCTTCCGAAGTCAGATCATCAAACCTACAGATATTTCCTTTCTGCGGCCACAAGAGGATTTCTGTGATCCGCATATTTTCAACTGCGATCCGCACATTTTCTGCTGCCTTCGGACTTTGGGAGTTTGCGGCTGCAAATCCACACTCCAAATATATGCCCTCCGCACTTCAATTGTTCCAGAACATCATTAGAGTGTCGAAATGCCCAAACTCGTTCAAAACTCACCCCGAAACACACCCGAGCCACTCGGGACTCGATCTGAATATACCAACAAGTCCCATAATATAACACGTACCTACTCGAGGCCTCAAATTACACCTAACAACATAAAAATCACGAATCGCATCTCAAATCGAACTTAATGAACTTTGAATATTCCAACTTCCAAAGCTCGTGCCGAAACGTATCAAATCAATCCGGAATAACTTCAAATTTTGTACACGAATCATAAATGACATAATGAAGTTATTGAATATTTTCAAACCACAATCCGAACCCGATATCATCAAAGTCAACTCCCGGTCAAACTTATGAACATTCCAAACCTTCAAATTTCCAACTTTCACCAATTGGTGTCTAAACCTTCTAGAAATATCCAAATGAAATTTTGGGTATACGTGCGAGTCCAAAATCAATGTACGGACATAACGGAATCATCAAAACCAATTCGAGGTCGAATATTAAAAGTCAAACTTGGTCAACTATTCCAACTTAAAGCTTGAATCATGAATTTCATTCTTCCAAACTAACTCTGAAGTACCTGGAAACCAAAACTGATGATTCACACAAGTCATAATACATTATACGAAGCTACTCAACACTTCAAATAGCTAAAAGGAGCATAAATGTTCAAAACGACCGGTCGAGTCGTTACATTCTCCCCACTTAAACATATGTCCGTCCTCGAACGTGCCAGGAGTTGTTCCTAAGCCTTCAAATTACTATGCCATCTTACCATGCACGTACTTGGGGGTGATCTCATGCCACCCTATTCCATATAAGCCTGACAACATAACATAATTGAAGATCATTACTTTAACCTTAGTCCGTAAAACTTGGAACCCAATTTCCAACATCCAGAATTTCTTACAAGACCCGAATCTCACATCTACACACTGTATAAGTCTGAACAAGCTGTATCAAGCCGTAACCATACCCCAAGATATAATCACACAACATACCACACAACTCGCATATTCGCAATAATTTTCTAGTCAGCGTAGCTGCTTAAAAACAAACACGACACCGGTGATAAACCTGATACTCAGATAAAACTTCGTTCAAAACCTTTTTATACTACCGATGATGAAAGAAACACGCGTAATCTCATAGCCATTTATCAGATCAACAAGTCGTAGAGCTTTCCCTCATTCGACAAGTGCCATAGTCAATTATCTAATCCAACTTCTAAAATTATTCTTCCAAACACTCCATAAATCAACCTGATAGTACCCATTCTAGGTTCAATGACCTTATATTATCAAACACAACTATTCTACAGACACGCCCCACCAATATAACTCAACCCACAAACTGTGCAATCCGTGTACCCAAAAATGGAAAATGTCTCAAAGAAGAGAACCGTTTCGTAAATTCAACAAGCACCACCACAACCAAAATGCTATGAGCTCATCATATATAGTAGAACCAAGACACACGAATCTAATAAAGGTAACCAGCTCTCCTAGAGCTCACATTAACATCAACCGCACGGAAAACTCACGTGCTATAGTATCAATATCTGGACCCGTACGAACAACTCACGTGCCAATAACATAAATGTCTGGATCTGAGCGGATAAGTCACATGCTAATAATATCAATCGCCTGGCATGGTCATAGGCCTCCAGTCCAAGCATATCACATAGGAGCAATCAAATAAGTACACATGTATATGATAATTCAAATAAAACTTTTATGCTCCTGGACTGATATGAATAACACGCCATAGAGTAGACATGTGAAAACTGTGCTATCACGACTCAAATCAGCAAATTATCGCAGAATTAGTAACTGCCAAGTTTATTCAGGAAATTAGCCTTTTTGTAACCTCAAGTGTGGCTCAGATAGTTCTCAACAAAGGTACAAATACGAGAACATTATAATTTTAAGCATAACAGTCAACTCTAGGCATATTATAGCCTAAGCATTTTCCGAGCATGGATAAATAGCCTTCCAAATTATAGAACACATGAATCATCGTAGCCAATCTCAACTCCAATACTCGAATGACTAACACATCTTCCATACATAACCACCCCATGAGGAATACTTCTATAATTCTTTTGTGCCACATAGCAAAATTTTGAATATTAGCAGTCGATCAACCAGGTGAGTACCGCAATACCAACGAAACACCTGTAAGTCAAAACACAATGCGCCTTCTAAAATGCGCACCCATCTCAGAAATTACCGAGCAGTTATAACATTCATCTAAATATCTGCAACTGACCATTCTACCCAAAATTCGTGACCTTCCCTTCAAGATTAAACTGCCACCTTGTACATGTAAATCTTAATCTTGCACAACAACCCACACCTATCATTCCATCATGTAAAAAGCCGAGAATCTAATTATCAACTCTGAGTCACCAGTAATTTACATACCCAGTTAGTTAGAAACCTTCCTCTTACTTTCTTCCAGGAAGAAATCATAATATACAACACGTTCCCCACACCGGTAGACAATATCCGGCTCAAACTATGGTAGAAACCATCAAGAACACTTTGAAATCTATTTGCAGATAACCAAGCTATCAAAACTAAATTCCTCTAACTCGACCAAACCACGCAGGTTACCAAACCCAAGAATATTGCCACCAAAACATCTGTAAAGCCTCACCACATTATAATTACCCCTCATAAATACCACAATCGGACACCCACTCTGAAAAGACCTTGTGTGAACTTAAAATTGTTCTTTTACCTTTCTTATACTAGAATGTAGAATCCATAGTCATACAGAATTACCGCAAGTCCCGACACCATCCAATGCAAATAACCAATTCTAGTGATATACAAAATTCGAAAAATTTTCAATTGCCACATATACTTTTTAATCCATTAGAACCCTCTCGAGAGTCACCCACTTTGCTCAAATCTAAATTGCACCAGCCAAATGGGCTGAAAGACACATGCCCCATTAGCACAACAACACCCAACGAAGTAACCCTACCTTAACACCACCAATCAAATTCATAGTCCCTGTGCACTACATCCTTCACAAATAACAACTCACTCATCCCATGATTTTCATATACTCATAAAGCGCAATATAACTTACTCGAGTCTTCCTTGATCTCAACCTCAGTAAATCATAACTGATCCACCAGTATGCCTCCGACAAAAACCAATACAACACATAACCGTGCAATAAAATCATAGATAGTAGTCTCCTCCACTTGGCTCAAAGCCATATAAAAAAACATCTGATAATTTAGCATACCCATACTCTACTATTGTCATAATCTCGCAGTCAATTCAGCAAAAATTCTTCACAAGCTCATATAACACAAACCATAAAATACCTCAAATCGTCTGCTAAGCTCGCCTTCATCCTCGTGAAGGTCAAGTCAACTTTCTCAACCCATCAAAACTCGAAGCTCAAGACATATACCCCGCTGGTAGAAAAGAAACTCCCCGCACAAAATTATAAGGAACACACCTACGTAGATTACTCCACAAGAGATAACCCACCTGCTTAGCCTCAAATTGGCATCTTGCTATACCCTTTCGCAGCCACACTTACTATGCAATCACTTCATCTTTTTGAGTCCAAACTCATTAACAAGACATGAGAATTTAATTTATCCCACTATTTAACAACATGAAAGATCCTTCAAAACACTCATAACTCGAGACTCTACATCAAATCAAGACTGAGTCAAGCACCCAATGGCTCTTTTTACATCTCGAGGGACTCTTCTCGTCACATTCAAACCATCTGAACACATTTTACAGTCGCATCATACTCATCATTTAATCGTTCCACCACTCATCGAGCCACAAGTTCCACTTATAGGGACACTACGGGACGCACAAGTTCTCACAACCGAAACAATCGAGCTTAAGCTGCAGTCTAACCCTAGCCTCAAGTCCTCCAGACTAGCCCATCACCAAAACACAGAAAACATATCTCGTACCTCGTTCATAAAATCACAAGTTGTCGATGCACAGTTGATACCGAGCGTTCACATAAGCGTAGGAGTGAGTGGAATGAATTCAAAGAGGTACTTTTCAAGTCGAATCAGTGTCGCACGATAGGGAAAGAAAGATGGGAAGTTTATCCTAAAATGCCCTGTAGCCTCTCGAAGATAAGTATGGACGTAATCATACCGATCCGCAAGACGCTACCAGACACTTGCTCATAACTTATAGAACCTATGAACCTAGATCTCTGATACCAACTTACCATGACCCAAAATCCAACTAGCCGTGATGGCACCTAACCTCACCCGCTAGGTAAGCCAAATAACAACAATCCGATTCAATTAATATTTAACTAACTCTAATACACTCCCCAAAGACTGGTATTACAAATCATGAGCTTCTAAGATAAGAATTTACAAAACTAGTGCGAAATGAAAATATGCCATATGTTTGAAATATACATGAACAGAATTAAAAATTCTAACGCTACCTAGAACAAGAGCCACCTGTGACTGGATCGCAGGTACATCTTCAGATCCAGCTCCCGCCGTACACAGCAATATCAGCATCAGAAATCAGCACGCAAGGTGCAGAATGTAGTATGAGTAAAACCGACCCCATGTACTCAATAAGTAACAAACCTAACCTTAGGTTGAAAGTAGTGACGAGCTTGTACCAAGGTGAGAGTCCACACCAATAACCAATAACATCTTGTAACAATACAATCTAAAATAGCACAAGTAATAACTCAACAATAGAATGCTCAACTCGTAAACAATTTCGGAAAATAAACATTTTCTTTTCAAGTATAACATTAAAACTCAAATCCTTTGTCGAAAATCACCGAAAGTGTGAGTAAGTCTTAAATCTATAATTTTTCTCAAAAGCTTTCACGACAGATAAGGAATTTCATTATCAGATGGCATGGGGAGAAATACTTCTCTATGCCTACATATCAAGTATGCATGTCAAATGCAATGCAACGCAGTAGAACTCATGTATTCACACTCTCAGTGTAATCAATCACTCAGTACTGTGCGAGGAGAATCCAACCTAGGGAAGATCCATCCCTCAATATAAAATGCAACTGCCAGTCAGTCACTCACTACTGTATAGGGCCAATCCAACTCAGAGAAATTCATCGCAATTATAAATAAATAAGGCAACTACATGCCCTGGGAAGTCCATCCAAAATATAAATAAATAAAGCAACTGCATACCTTGGGAAATCTATCCCAAATATAATATCATACGCGCTCACTGT
>MCJB01050458.1:32242-58798 GCA_002018475.1 Nicotiana obtusifolia
GGGGGGGAGAGGGGGGGAGGTGCAGACTCTTGAGGGGCTCTTTCAGCCCAAGCGCTATAATAAGCTATTTAGGCCTGCTGCAAGCTACAGCCCAATCCCATAACAATAAAGCCTATAAAGCCTGCGGCGGCGTGCAGTCCAATCCATATAATAATAAAGCCTAAAACGCCTGCTGCGACGTTCAGCCCAATCCATAAATAATAAATATATATAAAGCCAATATAGCCTGTTGCAGCGTGCAGCCTGATCCCATAAATATCCTCACAATTGGGTGAACATGAGTGAGTATGAACTTATAATTTAAGCAAATAATTCAACAACAATACAATCTCAGTGGATCTCAATAATACCGGCATATAGCCTCAGCATGATTTTTAACATGATTCTCAATTTAATTTCTTAACACATGAAAGTGCATGGATAATACCAAGATTATTTGACAACAAAATTCTACGAAATCAATTGTGTCACAATTTCTACGGTGCACGCCTACACGCCCGTCATCTACCATGTGTGTCACCTCGAAACAAATCACATAACACGTATATTCAGGGTTCATACCCTCAACTCCAAGTTTAGAAATGTTACTTACCTCTGACAAGCCGAATCCGATGCCGAGCAAGCTAAACAATATTCCGGAAATTCCATTCCGCGCGTATCACCCTCTGAACGCCTTTCTATCCCCTCAATTCCAAGTTAAATGGTCCAAAACTAGTCAAATAACGTGCAAATTAATCAAAATATACTCCAATGCTTGCAATTTAACAATTTATAAAAATTTCTAACTCCGCTCGAAAAGTCAACCAAAAGTCAACATGGGGCCCACGTCCTAGAATCCGACAAAAATCATAAAAATTTAAACATCCATTCAACCACTAGACCAACCATACCAAAATTTATCAAATCCGGTCACAACTCGACCTTCAAATCCTCAAATTATTGTTCATGAAGTTTCTACAATTTTTTCCAAATTTCCATCTCAAATACTAATTAAATTATGAAAACAATGACATATTCATATATATTAACCAAATCCGAGTTAGAATCACTTACCCCGAATGAATTCTTGAAAAACCCACGAAAAATCGCCACAAACCGAGCTCTCTAGGTCAAAAAATAGAAAATGAGATGAAACCCTCATTTATATGGTACCAATCTGATCTCCAAATGTGCTGGCCGCATATTTTTTGTGTGGACCACACACTCCAGGTTCCGTAGCCGCAGTCCAAATTGTGCGGTCGCACTTCAGCAGTGACTGTACTACCAGTTTTCAATAAATTGGTCATAACTTTCGGTCCAAATGTCCAAATGATGAATGGCTTAAGTTTTTGGAAACCAGATTCAAAGGACTACAACTTTTATTTTTGGATTATGCCCAACCTTATAGATTAAAAGATATAAGCTTCCGAAGTCAAACCACCAAACCTGCAGATTTTCCTTTCTGCAGCCGCAAGAGGATTTCTACGGTCTGCACATTTTCAACTGCAGTCCGCACATTTTCCACTGCCTCTGCACTTTGGTAGTTTGCGGCCGCAGATCCACACACCAAAAATGTTCCCTCCGCACTTCAATTGTTCCAGAATATCATTAGAGTTTTGAAATGCCCAAACTCGTTCAAACTTACCTTGAAACACATCCGAGCCACTTGGGACCTGGTCTGAATATATCAAATAAGTCCCGTAACATAGCACGGACCTACTCGAGGCCTCAAATCACACCTAACAACATAAAAATCATGAATTGCACCTCAAATCGAACTTAATGAACTTTGAATCTTCCAACTTCCAAAACTCGTGCCGAAATAACTTCTAATTTTGCACACAAGTCACAAATGACATAACGAAGTTACTGAAATTTCCGAAACCATAATATGAACCCGATATCATCAAAGTCAACTCCCGGTCAAACTTATGAACATTTTAAACCTTCAAATTTTCAACTTTCGCCAATTGGTGTTCGAAACTTTCTAGAAATATCCAAATGAAATTTTGGGCGTACGCCCGAGTCCAAAATCACCATACGGACCTAACCGAATCATCAAAACTCCCATCCGAGGTTGAATACTAAAAGTCAAACTTGTTCAACTATTCCAACTTAAAGGCTTGAATCATGAATTTCATTCTTCCAAACTAACTATGAAATACCTGAAAACCAAAAATGACGTTTCAGATAATACATTATACGAAGATATTCAACACTTCAAATAGCTATAAGGAGCGTAAATGTTCAAAATGACCGTTCGGGTCGTTACAAAAGTAGAAAAGATAATAAGCTATTTATAAGGAGTTACTCTTAATGATATGAAGCTATTTCAGAAAATCATGTGGGCTTGGTCAAAGGGGACAATATAACACCATGTTAAGAGTATCTTTGTACCGTTTTAGCCAAATAATTAGTATCAGAGCCAATAATGTGGCAGAACTATGGAGATAGTTGACTGTGGCGTGGGGGCTCGACTTATAGATTGTTTGGATGGTTGTTACATATCGTTTCATAACGCATCATGTCACGACCCAATTTCTTCTATAGGCCGTGATGGGGCCCAACATTACCGCTAGGCAAGTCAACAGTGAATTAACCAGGTGATATTTTCTTTTATGAATTTGAAATAGTTAATTTTTAATTATAAAATG
This sequence comes from Nicotiana obtusifolia, assembly GCA_002018475.1. NCBI lineage: Eukaryota > Viridiplantae > Streptophyta > Magnoliopsida > Solanales > Solanaceae > Nicotiana > Nicotiana obtusifolia. The sequence goes on from MCJB01050458.1 coordinate 34,876, forward strand.
AGAAAGTAAACAATTATAAAAGCAAATGGGATGAAGTAATTACTCAAAATTCAACAAGCGTCTACTAGTATAATCTCCAAGACCTGGTGTCACAAGTGTATGAGCTACTAGTAGAATATACAAAAGAATAATACACTACTGTCTTAAGTGAAATAGACAGAAAATAAAAGCAAAAGAAAGACTTTGGGTGCTGCAGAACGGGCTCGAAAGGCAGCTCACCGCAAAATCTCGTGGAATCAAGGATGCGCGCCGGAATGATAACCAGATGCACCTGCCTCAGATCCTGGACGATTAGTGCAGAAGTGTAGCGTGAGTACATAAACAACATGTACCCAGTAAGTATCTAGTCTAACCTCGAAGAAGTAGTGACAAGGGGTCGACTCCGACACTTACTATGGCTAACAATAAAAAAATGGAAATTCAAAAATAAACATGGGCTATATAAATGAACTGAAAACTCAATAACAAGAAATAAATAAACAATTCTTTTACTGATAGTAAATCCCAAGTAAATTTCTATCATTTAACAACTTAACCCCGCAAGCTAATAAAGCAATATCAAGGATAATTAGTCTTCAAGTATTATTACGCACGAATTATGCCGAGGTCGTACGGCCCAATCCAAAATATAAATATATATAATGTGCACTGCCGAGGGTCGAAAGGCACGAACCATAAATGCATCTATTAACCTGCCGAGGCGAACGACCCGCTCCCATAATAGTTAAATTTACCTCGCTCGCGGAAATACTTGTGACGCGAGTGAACATAGTTTTCTCAAAGTTATTATATAATTCTTCAATTCTTTCCAAAAGTAAGGAGTCTAAACAGGAAGTTTTAAATCTTGCAATCCTCAATCTCAGCTTTATTCAAGACAATTAATAAGCATAATCAAATAACGGTGCCAACGAAGCATGATGTAAACCTAAGAATACCCAGATATCACATGGAATATAACTACGCACGGACTCTCATCACCTAGTGCATATGTAGCTCCCCACATAAGTAATTGACAACAAAACACATAAGGAGATGAGTTCCCTCTTACAAGGTTAGAAAAGAGATTTACCTCGTCTCAAAGCTCACTTTCCGGCCTCCAATTCACTCTAAAGCCAGAACTCGATGCCGAACAATCCGAAACTAGTCAAATGTTGTATAAATCAATCAATGTATGTTCAAAAGTTCATATTCTAACCATTAAAGTGATTGCCCAACCCCAATTAAAGGATTCCTAAAATTCACCCCCGGGCCCACGTGCCTGGATTCCCGAAATTTTCGAAGAAATTTGTTACCCATAACCTCATGAACTCAAATATATGATTGTCACAAAATTTCATAACCATTTTCGTAGTTAAATCCCTTTTTTTTTAATCAAAATCTAGGTTTTTCATCTAAACCCATAATTTCCTAATTTTTCATGTTAAAATTTGCCCAAAATCTCTGTATTAAACTTACATTGGGAAGGAATTACTTACCTTCAATAGCTAGGTTGAAATCCCCCTCTTTAAAGCTCCAAAATTGTCCAAGTGATTAATAAATGAACTCAAAAATAGCTTAAGTCTCGTTTAAAACATTCTGCCCAAACCCGTCCCTTCATCACGATCGCGATCGCAATCGCGATCAAGCCTTCGCGATCGCGAAGGCAAAACTGAAGAACCCATAAATCTCCTTCTTCGCGATCGCGAAATGACACTCGCGAACGCGAAGCATTGGGTTGACTCCTCATTGCGAACGCGTGCCTTTCATCGTGATTGTATAAGGCAACTGGGTTGCCCAGGCCCAGACCCTCGACCCTTCGCAAACGCGATAGGTCTTCCGCGAACGCGATCGGTCTTCTGCGAATGCGAAGACCACTAACCCCAAGCCTCCGCAATTGCGTCCTTGACTTCGCGAACGCGAAGCACAAAACCCAACCAGCTCAAATCCCTTCATCGCGAACGTGGAGGCCCGTTTGTGTTCGCGAAGAAGGAAACCAGAACTGGAAAATCTGGATTTCCTAACTCAGCCTCGGGCGGTCCGAAACACCCCCGAGCCACTCGAGACCCCAAATGCACCAATAAGTCCATAAATATAATACGGACCTACTCGAACTCTCGAAACACCTAAAACAAAAACAAAACCAAGAATCACACCCCAAAACCAAATTGAATCAAGTTATGAACTTCAAGTTTCCAAATCGCTCTGAACGCGCCTAATCATACTTAGACTACTTGGAATGACACTAAATTTTGCATGCAAGCCTTAAATTTCCATACTAAACTATGCTCGATCTCGAAATCCCAATTGTAATTCAATAACACTAAAACATACTCCAAACCAAATTTAAAGAACTTTAAAACCTTCAAAGAGCCAACTTTCACTATTAGGTGCCGAAACGCTCCTAGGTCACCCAAAACCCAATCTGAATATACGCCCAAGTCCGAAATCATCATATGAACCTATTGGAATCGTCAAATCCCGATTTTGAGGTCGTTTACTCATAACATTGACCAAAGTCAAACTTAGCCCTTTTAGCCAACCTTAAGGAACCAAGTGTTCCGATTTCAACTCGAACCCTTCCAAATCCCGAACTAACCATCCCCCCAAGTCATAAAGCAGTAAAATCACATACGGGGATTCTTATTTAGGGGAACGGGTTTCTAGAAAGCAAAACGATTGGTCGGGCCATTACATTCTCCACCTCTTAAACAAACGTTCGTCCTCGAACGGGTCTAGAATCATACCTGGAGTGGTGAATAAGTGTGGATATATGCTCCACATGTCCTCCTTGGCCTCCCTAGTCGCTTCCTTGACTGGTTAGCCCCTCCACTGAACTTTTGCCGAAGAAATCTTCTTGGACCTCAACTGGTGAACCTGTCTGTCAACAATGGCAACTGGCTCCTCCTCATAACCCAGGCTCCCATCTAACTGAATCGTGTTGAGATCTAACGACCTGTCGGTATGATACCTCCGGAGTATAGACACATGGAAAATCGGATGAACTCCCGATAGACTGGGAGGCAAGGCAAGCTCATAAGCAACCTCCCCAACTCGTATCAGCACTTCAAATACCTATAAACCTTGGGCTCAACTTGCCCTTCTTCCCGAACCTCATGATTATCTTCATCGAGACCTTCAATAAAACTTTCTCGCCCACCATGAATGGTAAATCACGCGCCTTCTGATCTGCGTAACTCTTCTGTCTAGACTGTGCGGTGTGAAGTTACTCCTGAATCACCTTTACCTTTTCCAAGGCATCCTTCACCAGGTCAGTACCATATAACTTAGCCTCGCCAGACTCAAACCATCTGATGGGTGAACGACATTGCTGACCATATAAAGCCTCAAATGGAGCCATCTCGATGCTGGACTAATAACTGCTGTTGTAAGCAAACTCGGCCAAAAGCAAGAACCGATCCCATTGCCCTCCGAAGTCAATCACACATGCTCTAAGCATATCCTCCATGATCTGACTGTCCACTCCGACTGCCCATCGGTCTACGAATGAAAGGCTGTGCTAAGCTCTACACGGGTCCCCAACTCACTCTGTACCGCTCTCTCCAAAAATGTGAAGTAAACTGAGGGTCTCAATATGATGTGATGGAAATAGGCACACCATGCAACTTAACAATCTCCTGAATACAAATCTGGGCCAACCTCTCTGAAGAGTACGTGATCACAACCGGAATAAAGTGTGCCGACTTGGTTAACCTGTCGACTATGACCCAAACTGCATCAAACTTCCGCAAGGTCCACGGCAACCCAACTACGAAGTCCATTGTAATGCGCTCCCACTTCAGGTATAGTCATTTGCTGAAGTAGGCCACCTGGCCTCTAGTGCTCATACTTAACCTGCTGGCAATTTAGGCACCTCGCAACATACTTGACTAAGTCCTTCTTCATCCGCCGCCACTAATAATGTTGCCTAAGGTCGCGATAAATCTCCATAGCACCTGGATGAAAAGAATACCGAGAACTGTGTGCCTCCTCTAAAATCCTTTCCCTCAGTCGATCAACATGAGGAACACATAGAGGACCTTGGAGTCGCAGAACACCATCCTCATTGATAGTAACCTCCTTGGCACCACCCTATAGTACCGTCTCTCTGAGAACCAACAAGTGCGGATCATCAAACTGTCAAGCCTTGATCTGCTCCAATAGTGAAGACTGGGCAACAACGCATGTAAGAACTCGGCTTGGCTCTTAAATATCCAACCTCACGAGTCTATCAGCCAAGGACTGAATGTCCAAAGCTAGTGGTCTCTCCTCTACGAAAATGAATGCCAAGCTAACCATACTTTCTGCCTTTCTGCTCAAAGCATCCGCAACTACATTCACCTTGCCCGGATGATAAAGAATGATAATATCATAGTCCTTTAGTAACTCATGCCACCTGCGCTGCCTCAAATTGAGATCCATCTGTTTGAACAAATGCTGCAAGCTGGGATGATCGGTGTAAACCTCACAGGACACCCATAAAGATAATGCCTCAATCATGGCCAACTCTAAATCATGCACAGGGTAATTCTTCTCGTGGGGCTTCAGCTGACGTGAAGCATGTGCAATAAATCACCCCTCATGCATCAATACACAACCCAAGCCAACGCGTGAAGCTTCGCAATACACAGTATACATCCCTGAACCGGAAGACAACACTAGAACCGGTTCCGTAGTCAAAGTTATCTTGAGCTTCTGAAAGCTCGCCTCACAATCATCGGACCAACAGAACAGAGCACCCTTCTGGGTCAATCTATTCAAAGGTGCAATAGATGAGAAGCCCTCCATAAAACCGGCGATAATAACCTACTAACCCCAAAAAGCTCCTGATCTCAGTCACCGTGGTAGGACGAGGCCAACTCTCACTGCCTCGATCTTCTTGGGATCTACCTTATACCCTCGCTCGATACAACATGCCCCAGGAATGCTACTGAATCTAGCCAAAACTCACACTTGGAGAACTTAGCATATAACTTCTATTTCCGCAAGGTTTGAAGCACCACTCTCAAATACTGCTCGTGCTCCTCCATGCTGCGTGAGTAGATCAAAATGTCATCAATGATAAACGAATCAATATATGGCCTGAACACCCTGTTCATCAAATCTATAAATGCCGCCGGGGCGTTAATCAAAGCAAAGAACATCACTACAAGCTCATAATGGACGTATCTAGTCCGGAAAGCAGTCTTCGGAATATCTGAATCCTGAATCTTCGACTGATGGTACCCCAACTCAAGTCGATCTTAGAGAACACCCTAGCACCCTGTAACTGGTTAAATAAATCATCAATACATGGCAACGGGTACTTGTTCTTAATGGTGACTTTTTTCGACTGGCGGTAATCAATGCACATCCGCATAGTCCCATTTTTCTTCTTCACAAATAACACTGGTGCACCTCAAGGTTATACACTTGGTCTGACAAACCCCTTTGCTAGCAACTCCTCAAGTTGTTCCTTCAACTCCTTCAACTCTTTCTGAGTCATGTGGTACGGTGGGATAGAGATAGACTGGGCACCTGGAGCTAAATCAATACAGAAATTGATATCACGATCTAGTGACATGCCCAGAATATCAGAAGGAAACACATCGGAGAACTCCCGGACTATGGACACTGAATCAATCGCCGGAGCCTCTTCAGTAATATTGCGAATATAAGCTAGGTAAGCCAAACAACCCTTCTCGATAATATGTCGAGCCTTCAGAAAAGAGATAACCCGGCTAGATGCACTGATAGACGACCCCTTCCACTCCAATCTAGGCAACTCTGGCATCGCCAAGGTAACGGTCTTGGCATGGCAATCAAGGATGGCCTGACATAGAGATAACCAATCCATGCCCATGGCCTGACATAGAGATAACCAATCCATGCCCAGGATGACCTCAAAGTTGGTCATATAAAGTAACAGAAGATCCGCTCTAGTCTCATAAACACAAAATGTGACAATACTGGACCGATAAATTCAATCCACAATAACAGAATCGCCTACATGAGTGGACACATAAACAGGAGTTCCCAAGGACTCACGAGGAACATCCAGGAAATGAGCAAATAGAGATAACACATATGAATAGGTATACCCTAAATCAAATAATACCGAAGCATACTACTGCAAAGAGAAATAATACCTGTGATCACGGCATCTGAGGCCACTGCATCTAGTCTAGCCGAAAAATATAGAACCTAGCTGGAGTGCCGACTGGCTGGTCTCCACCTGACTGACCTGTAACTGGTTGGCCTCTACCAGCCTAGCCTTCAACTCTAGGACGGCCCAAACCTGCCTGCCCTCCTCCTATGGACAGCTGGACGGCTGGACGACTTGTGTTGTAATCATGGGCTGATGACCCAGCTCTACTCCCTTGCCCCGAAGTCTGGGACAAAACCTCTTCAAGTGGTCAAGATCCCCGCACTCGTAATAACCCCTAAGAGCAGTAGACTACTGCCCTAAAGTCTGACCCTGATGGCCTGAATACCCGCTGGAGGAATCCTGAATAGCTGGTGGGCGGTAGGAACTCTCTGGCATGGCGTTTAAATAAGGTCACACTGGAGCACCCCGGGGAGGCGGCGGTGCTGGATATGCAGGCCTGCTAGGATTACCTCTCCCAATCTAACCCCTACCCCCATATGAGGCACCACTGAACCCTCCGAAATAGCAGAATCGCTTGTCCCATGGCATCTGCTCTCGGCCCCGCTGACGGCCACCCTCAATCCTCTGAGATATCTCTACAACTAGCTCGTAAGAGGTCCCTATCTTAACCTCTCAGGCCATAGTGGCCTGGATACCAAAATGCAACCCTGCAATAAACCTTTGCACTCTCTCTGTATCAGTAGAAAGTATCATAAGTGCATGGCGAGATAACTCAAATAATCTCGCCTCATAGTCGGTCACTGACATCTGACGCTGCTGGAGCTGCTCAAACTAAAACCGCAACTCTTCCCTTTGAGAGGGTGGAATATACCAATCCAAGAAAAGGCATGTAAACTGATCCCAAGTCATGGGAGGAAAACTTGTTGGTCTGCCAAGAAGATGTGACTGCCACCACCTACAGGCCTTGCCCTCCAGCTGGGAGGTAGTAAAATCCACCCCATGGGACTCCAATATCCTCATATTGTGCAGTCTGTCCCTGCACTGATCAATAAGGTCCTGGGTATCCTCATGTCGCTCCCCCCAAAGACAGGAGGTTGTAGCCTGGTCCATCTGTCCAATAGCCTATGCGAATCGCCGGCCGCAACTGGTATGGGCTCCGGTATAGCTGCTGCAACTGGCTGGGCTCCGCCCACGGGTAGTGTGCCCGGGGTCTGATATACAGCAGCTGCATGCGCAAGAGCTTGAGCAGTAGGGGTTTGTGCTCCCCTCCCACCTGGGATGTGGCTGGGTCCGCTGAAAATAAACCAGCCTGAGTCATAGTGTCCATGAACCGTAACATACGGTCCATGACCTCCTGGAAGCCCGGTGCAGACATGAAATCTACTGGGGCTGGCTCCGCTGCAGGCACCTCGCCCTGATCCTCAGTAATAGGATCCTCTGCTAGATCCGCTGGTGGCATAGCTGGAGCAGCTTTGGGACATCCCCGTCCCCTACCTTGGGCTGGTGCACTCCCCCGGCCTCTGCCTCGACCTCTAGCAACAGGGGGAGTAGCTCCTCCCGGGTCTGGAACATCCGTTGTGCGCGTTCTCACCATCTGTGAGGGAATAAGAGAAAGATACTAAGTATAACATCAACTGCACGATAGGAAATAAAGAAAGAGTAGTTTCCTAACACCCTATAGCCTCTCGAAGATAAGTACGGATGTCTCCGCACCGATCCGCAAGACTCTACTAGTCCTGCTCATAACTTGTGAGACCTACGCGAACCTAGTGCTCTGATACCATGTTGTCACGATCCAATTTCTCCTATAGGCCGTGATAGCGCCCCACGTTACCGCTAGGCAAGCCAACAGTGAACTAATCAGGTGATCTTTTCTTTTAGGAATTTGAAATAGTTGATTTTTAATTATTCAATAATCAAGAAGTGAAAGAGTTAATAAAATGAGAAAGTAAACAATTATAAAAGCAAATGGGATGAAGTAATTACTCAAAAATCAACAAGTGTCTACTAGTATAATCTCCACGACCTGATGTCACAAGTGTATGAACTACTAGTAAAATATACAAAAGAATACTACACTACTGTCTGAAGTGAAATAGACAGAAGATAAAAGCAAAAGAAAGACTTTGGGTGCTGCAGAACGGGCTCGGAAGGCAGCTCACCACAAAGTCTCGTGGAATCAAGGATGCGAGCTGGAATGATAACCAGATGCACCTGCCTTAGATCCTGCACGATTAGTGCAGAAGTGTAGCTTGAGTACATAAACAACATGTACCCAGTAAGTATCCAGTCTAACCTCGAAGAAGTAGTGACGAGGGGTCGACTCCGACACTTACTATGGGCTAACAATAAAAAACAATGAAAATTCCAAATAAACATGGGCTATATAAATAAACTGAAAACTCAATAAAAAGAAATAAATAAACAATTCTTTTACTGATAGTAAATTTCCATCATTTAACAATTTAACCCCTCATGCCAATAAAGCAATATCATGTATAATTGGGCTCCAAGTATTATTACGCCCAAATTATGCCGAGGTCGTACGGCCCGATCCAAAATACAAATATATATATTATGCACTGCTGAAGGTCGAGCAACACGAATCATAAATGCATCTATTAACCTGCCGAGGCGAACGGCCCGCTCCCATGAGAGTAGTGAAATTTACCTCGCTCGCGGAAGTACTTGCGACGCGAGTGAACATAGTTTTCTCAAAGTTATTATATAATTCTTCAATTCTTTCCAAAAGTAAGGAGTCTAAACAGGAAGCTTTAAATCTTGAAATCCTCAATCTCATCTTTATTCAAGACAAATAATAAGCATAATCAAATAAAGGTGCCAACAAAGCATGATATAAACCTAAGGCTATCTGGACATACATGGAATATAGCTACACATGGACTCTCGTCACCTAGTGCGTATGTAGCTCCCCACACAACTAATTCACAACAAAACACCTAAGGGGATGATTTCCCTCTTACAAGGTTAGAAAAGACACTTATCTCGTCTCAAAGCTCACTTTTCGGCCTCCAATTCACTCAAAAGCCTCAACTCGGTGACGAACAATCCGAAACTAGTCAAATGTTGTATAAATTAATCAATGTATGTTCAAAAGTTCATATTCTAACCATTAAAGTGATCACCCAACCCCAATTAAAGGATTCCTAAAATTCACCCTCGGGCCCATGTGCTCGGATTCCGGAAATTTTGAAGAAAATAAACTTAAAAATAGCAAGTCTCGTTTTAAAACATTCTGCCCAGACCTGTCCCTTCATCGCGATCGCTATCAAGCCTTTGCGATCGCGAAGGCAAAACTGAAGAACCCATAAATCTCCTTCTCCACGATCGTGAAATGACACTCGCGAAGCGAAGCACTGGGTCAACTCCTCATAGCGAACGCGTGCCTTTCATCGCGATCGCGTAAGGCAACTAGGTTGCCCAGGCCCAGGCCCTCGACCCTTTGCGAACGCGATAGGTCTTCCGCGAGCGCGAAGATCACTAACCCCAAGCATCCACGAACGCGTCCTTGACTTTGCACACGCGAAGCACAAAACCTACCCAGTCCAAATCCCTTCATCGCGAACGCGAAAGCCCGTTTGCGTTCGCGAAGAAGGAAACCAGAACTGGAAAATTTGGTTTTCCTAACTCAGTCTCGGGCGGTCCTAAGAGCCACTCGGGAGCCCGTTCAAATGCACCAACAAGGCCATTAACATAATACGGACCTGCTCGAACTCTCAAAATGCGTAAAATCATAACAAAACAAAGAATCAAACCCTAAAACCAAATTGAATCAAGTTATGAACTTCAAGTTTTCGAATCGCTCTGAACGCACCGAATCATATTTAGACTACTCGGAATGACACTAAATTTTGCGTGCAAGCCTTAAATCACCATACAGAACTGTTCCCGGTCTCGGAATCCCAATTGGACCTCAATAACACCAAAACCTACTCCAAACCAATTTTAAAGAACTTTAAAACCTTCAAAGAGCCAACTTTCACTATTAGGCGCCGAAACGCTCCCAGGTCACCCAAAACCCGATCCAAACATACACCCAAGTACGAAATCATCTTACGAACCTACTGGAACCGTAAAATCCCGATTCTGAGGTCGTTTACTCAAAACGTTGACCAAAGTCAAACTTAGCCCTTTAGCCAAACTTAAGGAACCAAGTGTACCGATTTCAACCCGAACCCTTCTAAATCCCGAACTAACCATCCCCGCAAGTTATAAAATAGTAAAAGCACATACGGAGAGTCTTATTTAGGGGAACAGGGTTCTAGAAAGTAAAACGACCGGTCGGGTCGTTACATATCGTATTGTATTGTATTTTATTATATTGTATTGTATTATTTGATGAATATAATGTTTGGATAGATAGTATCATTTGTAGTCGATTCATAATGTCACGCATCAAAAATATGAAGAATAAACTTGCAATATTACTAAGAAAAAATAGGATAGGAAGTAGAATTATTTATAAAAAAGTAAGGTAAAGGATAAAATATGATTATCTATATTATTATTAAAGTATGAATACAATGTCAGTTTACAAAAATAACCTTATAATATTAATCATAATAACTCATAATTAAAAGACATTACCGAAATTTTAGATATTAGTCTCATAATCCTATTAGTTTTAGGACATAATACTACACGTTCGGAATCCTACATGATTACCATTAGGAATCCTATTAGTATAATTACTTTCGGGCTGTCTAATTCATATAAAATTGAACAAGTAAATATCTTTAGTCATGTAATCTTATTACTTTTAGGATATACTTCTTAAAAATTCATATTACTAATTTAATTCGAAAATGTATTATAATGTCCTATTTCTAATTTAATTTGAGAATGTATTATATTGTCCGAATCCATTTAGAAAAAGGAGAGCCTATATTATTATAAAAGCATAAATACAATACTAACATTCCAAAATAGCCTTAAAATATTAAGCAGAAGAACTCATAGGGAAGGACATAACTGCAATAACCTATTTTTTAGACTACAATACTTTATTTGTTAATTTTTAATACTTAAGATTTTAAAATTAATAAAATTTTATCTATTGAATTCTTATTAAAAATATGTTGGAAGGTTTAATAAAATCACTTTCATAAGAATCGTCCATATTGGCAATACATTACCACTCCATAATGTCCAATACCAAAAAAAAAAAGGTATATTAAATGGACTGCATAAAGAGTTGAAATTGAGAATAAAATACCCCACGATAATATATTTTTATATTATATTTGAACTACTTTTCTACTAAAATTATATTTTTTATTACTTTTTCGTGTAATATTGAAAAATACCCAATTATTAAACAACAACTAAGAAAATATTTAAAAAATGGTTGGTAAGAGTCAATACCACTAATGATTCTACAAACATAAAGATCTAAAAGTGAAATATCATATCAATATTTTACTCTTTGAATTATATTGGATAAAATTATAATTAAGAGTAAATATTCAAAACAAGAGATGAACAAATATTAAGATCTGAATCAACATAGACCAAATTATTTTTTACGTTAAAATCAAATAATTAAATCTTTTAATTAATTATTAGCAAGAGAATCCAATTCAATTATTTTTAAATTCATCCAATATGAGTAAAATTTTTATTCAAGTTAAAAAAAAAAAGATTAGGATACATAAATTTATTCCATAAAAAGAGCGTTAGAACACAAAGTAAAAAGGTTAATATATTATTAAGAATCAAAATGCTATACAAGTGTCTAAGGAAGCACAATTAAAGCTAAACCCTAATAAAGAACAAGCTTTCAAGACTATATTATAAAGAGTCGACTCAGATATAAGGAGATTATTCTTTGTAGATGCCTCTGGCGGAATCGAAATAATATTTCTATGTCATACATTACTTGCAAATATCATAACAAGAGGCATGATACTGTAGGCAATAATAGCAAGCGGTATACCAACAACGATTTTATTATGAGGCCACCCACTTTAGATTTGATATACCTCTTCAAACAACTTAAATAACCACCACAAATATATCAAAGCAGAGCAATTGTGCTAAATTTATAAGGAAAACAAAATTGATAATGTGGAATGAAACACTTATGGCAAAGTGTCAAACGATCGAAATAATTGCCCGGAGTTCTTATTAATGAACCATTTGGTTGAAAATTAATGGTTAGGAGTTGATTTCTGTCAAGTACTACCAGTAGTTCCAAAATCGACAAAAGCAGCAAATGAAAAGCTAGCTTGCCAAAGTTATACTTCTGGCCTCAAATGAAAAAGATTCAACTAACAAGAAATATAAAGTAAGAGCAGATCCAGTATTTAGTGTCTTCTTGCTTTGTGTCAGAAACGAATAAGAGCATCCAATAAAAGATGATTTGGTTTTTCCTGAACACTTAGTTATCAATCCCAATAGTAATAGTAGTGCATTTAATAAGAGAAATATTTCTATCATTAGATTAAAACGTAATTTGTACAAATCGCATGATAGAATTAAAAAGATATTCTAGCTAGCAGAAACGAATATGTTGATCAACTAAATAAAAGGTAGATTGCAAAATTTTATAATAAAAATAAAATATTTTCAGTTTTTGACTCAGCAGAAAATGATACCATATTTACTACCAAGAAGAATACTTAAATACTTTAATAATACCAAATGGCCTTCTACCATACATGTTTGTTGTCAAGTTTATTATTTCTTATGTATGTTAGTGACACCGTATATATAATAGACTAAGTTAAAATTGATCTTCCATTGTATATAGGTTAGTTTTGAAAAACAAAATATGTCTGTCATGCTACTGAAAAACTTAGATACGCCGAATAGCTTATGTAATAGCACACAAATGGTATATATAAGTTTTGACAATAACGTTATACATGCAAAAATTATGATACTGGTCAATGTGCTTCTAAGTATATTCTTATTCCTGAATTCAACTTTCGTCTTCTGAAACTAAGGAATATCCTTTTAAATTTGTATGAAAATAAATTTTCGTATGTTTAAGTTTTGCAAATATAACAAATAAAGCACAAGGACTAACATCCTAAATATTGGACTATATTTACCGCAATATGTTTTCTTGCACGAACAATTATATGTTGCACTATCAAGAGGGATATCTAGATCGACAACAAGAGTTTTGGTTAAAAAGCAGAGCAACCAAAGCATTAGGAGGAAACATATACAAAAAAAATATTGTCCGCAAAGAAGTGTTCGTTAAGATACCATCACATTGAATACTTTTAAACTATAATACATAATTATCTAACTAACATGACAAAATTGATCATTTGTGTAAGTTTTGATGATATTCTCTTATTTTAAATTCATGTATTATGCTAATGTAATACTATTTTTTGCTATTTAGATGATTGTGTATTATTATACATAAAATTTCTCTCATTAATTAAATTTTATTATTCCTTCATATAAATAAATGTTTAAATCATCACGTGCCATTATTAACGTGCAACGCATGTGCATAGATACTAGTTTAATAATAAAGAAGGGCAAAATGAGAGAAAAAAGAACGGTAACGACGCCACCACACCAAATCCGTCGTTACATAAAGTAGCACTTTTCGTCATTACGTAACGACAGATTTAACGATACGATACAATAAAATTTAAGTAACAATCAAAACAAACATGGTATTTAAAGTAACAATACGATATAATACAATAGGTAATAATCATCCAAACAAGCTGTTAGTGTCTTTACCGGTTACGGGGTTACAACGACTTTTACTCATAGCTTTAAAGACACATATTAAGCTAATATATATTTATGATTGGTCATTAACTTTTTATTTCTTTCAATTCTTTGAAGCTAATATCATGGTTTCCTCTGAGAAAACTAACCAAGAGTTGCAATGCACTTAATCCATCACACTCTTCCAGTGTGCATTGGTATGTTACTTTTGTTATCTTTCCTTCCATTTTTAATTTTTTCCCAATAATTTAATGATATTAATTTTTTTATCTATAGGAGGTTGATTGACTTTGGTAGTACTATTGATGAATATGCTAAAAGGTTCATGTGTAAAAAAATGGACCCACATAGTATCTATAAGTTGAAATAAATTAAAATGAGTGTAGTTGTGCGGGTATAAATATATTAAATATATTGACAAATAACTTTTGCTTTTTTTATTTCTTAAGTGATAAGCAATATCGATTTTTAGTGCCTCTTGAAGCAATTGTTGAGAAGGGTTAGATATCAACTCTCCCCAAAGTAAGTTTACTCCTCTAATTTTTATTGTTTTTAATTATTACTGTTGCTTACATTAATTGATGATGTATTTTTCCTTCTTCAAATAGGTATGACTCTTGGAAACTGGTTGATGTTTGTGCGTGCTCCAGATGCCTTTAATCTGACAAATAATAAACCAATAGGATTAATTAAAGGGATTAACTATTTGGATGACTATTACAAAATTGTGTATTACTCCCTTCGCTCCATAAAATAAAAATGCTGAAACACCTATTAATATTGACTGATGGGATAATAGAATTATTGAAGTGCATGACTTAGTTGATATGAAAGTTAAACTATTTTATAGAATATGTCAGTTTTATTAGTGTCCTAATTTTATCGGGTTATTTTTCACCTATTTTTTATTATTTTAAAAAAGAAATAGTTATAACATTAATATTTACACTATAAAAATGGTACTTCCGTTTTATTATTTTCCACCATTATGCATGTTGGCTAGCATGGAAGAGCAATACATAAGGCTTCCTAGTGTTATTAAACAAGAAAAAATGAACAAGCTCAATACGTGCATCGAGGATGGGTATGTCACTTATATTCGTGATGGGTCTATTACAATTGGGGCACGTTGTATTTACAAATATTAACTTTTTACTCATTTTTTTTTAATGCAAGATGTGTTGGGTGTGAACAAAGTTCCTTATAAAAAGTAGAAAAGAAAAAATAAGTTATTTATAAGGAATTAGATACTCTTAATGATGTGAGGCCTTTTAAAAAAATCGTGTGAGTTTGGCCTAAAACAGATAATATCATACCATATTAAAAGTATCTTTGGGTCGTTTTAGTCCAACAAGTAGTATCAGAGCGAATAATTTAACGGGACTATGGAGAGAACGGAGTGTGGCATAGGGGTCCGACTTAGTGCATCTGCCTGTCTATGGGGTTTACGACGACCTTTACCCATAGCTTTGAAGACGCATATATAGTCTTTCGGCTTCAGTGATCATAAATATGCAAGATCATGCGGGTGATACACAATTAATCTCAAAATTAGCCCATGAATAGGAATGTCATGTGGAACTTAGTTTCTTTGTTTAAAGATATGTCAATTTTCTTTTTTTTGAAAATTGAAAGGTAGATGCATATATTAATTAGCAAAATTACATAACAGGCGGAGTATATCTCCCTGCATCTACTGAGAATGGAATATACTCCATTCTTAACATAGTAGGATTTCCAACTTAGCTTCCCAAATATTCTATCTATGTTGGAGGAAAGCATCTTTCTCTCCTATACAAAATGAAAATTCTTCAAGGTACATCCAGTAAATACATTCTATACATATTTCTATCTAAAAAGAAGGAATTTTTTCTAATGTTTGTTCTGAAAGATGGGAATTGCATTCTGTCCATATTGAGCTCTCCTCTAATCTCCCTGGGAAGGTGTTAGTAGTTGTTGATCCATTTAGGCTCATTGCATTTCACCATCCGCTATCTTGTAGGATTACCTGAAGCAATGCGCAATTTTCCATTCTTCTAGGAGTATAAGGTGGCCTTTAATCTTTCTTATGATATCCCATAAATTCCACGGAGGGTTCTTGCTGTGTAGTATCCATTCTATCAGAAGTTTGGAGTCACTTTCAATTTCTAGTTTGCTAATACCATTTTGGATATACCATTCTATACCAATGTTAAAAGCTTTTGCCTCAGCCATATTATATGTATTGTTACCCAAAGGAACACCATATGCCATAACCACGAGGCCTCTGTCATTTCTCAATATGCCTCCACCGCCGAGAGGTCAGGGTTCCCTTTAGAAATCCATCTGTGTTTATCTTCCAAAAATCAGGTCTTGGGAAAGACCACTTCACTGCTACTGATGATATGTGATGTTTCGCCATATTCATGATTTTATAAAAGCATTCCCATTGAACGAAATGAGGTATATTTCGGAATTGTTTATGAATAATTTGCTTCTTAACTAAAATAATAATTCTTTGAGAAGACATTCTAATGTTTTCAAATCTGCTCTTACATCTTGCCTTCCAGACTTGCCATATAATGATGCCAGGAATAATTTGTAAAGCCATGTTGGTAATAGGGTTAGTACCTTTAGTTGTCCACTATACATTTTATACATGTTGTTAATGTGAAACTTAGTCCAAATGGGAGATTGTTGGGTGTGTGAAAAAAAATTCCACATTAAAAGTAAAAAATAAAAATAAGCTACTTATAAAGATTTGGATATTCTTATTGGTATGAGGTCTTTTGCGAAAAATCATATGGGGTTGGCGCAAAGCGCATTATATCACACCATGTTAACAGTATTCTTGGGCCGTTTTAGCCCAACACGATATTGAATATATTATACAAAGAAATTTATACTATACTTAGAAGGTAATTAATAATTAGTGTGCATAAGCTTAGGTTCTCACATGTAAAGCTACTAATTAGGCTCGTGCAACTGTTGTTGGAAAGAGATCCTATAAGTTCATTGATAGTGTTAATTAGATAATTTTGAGACACGAAAGTCCGAATTACAATTTTACTTCATGTAAGATTCTCGTATTGGAGTAGATCAAGCACTTGGTCATCCGTAATTTACTGTTTTTACAAAGATTGGGTAATAATAATTTTCACCATTAATCTGAGATATTTATTCTTAGTTCTACTCTAGTTTAATTTGTTTCTTTAACATTAGTGATACTTATTAAAAAAATCATGTATTGCAGCAGATTCTACTATTTGTTGCCCTCTTACTTCGCCTCATGTTTTGCATTTGTGCATGATATGTGCTCAAAGTTTGCTTAGGCCAAAGTTCCAAAAGATTGGGAGAACAATAACAACAACAACAAAAAAAACAAGAAGAGGAGGAAGAATAGATGTGTGATACTAAAGCTTGGGTGGCTCTAGAGTAAAGCCACAAAAGCTTTTATTTTACGTCCCCTAGAGTCAAACCCCCCAAAATAATTTCTATTAGTTATAATTATTTATATTAGTAAGGTTTTTTTAAGTTAACAAAACATTAACATTTTGTTTTAATAAACTACATTGGTTCTAGTTATCAAATATTTTATTAGTAGATATGAATATTTGAATAATTTAACTCAAAATTTTAAAATATTAGACAATATTATACAGTGGAATACTTAAAAGAAAACTTAAAATCTTGAAAGAAAATTTGCTAAGAGCATATAATTTTTTTTTTTTGTTATCTAAATTAATCGTGTCTATTTATCCAATCGTTGTCACATTACTAATGCTATTCTCTCACATCTTTTTAAGTTTGACTTTAGGCCTCTGATTTCATTGAGCCGCCCTGATAAACACATCAGGCATAAGCAAAATATACATCAATAAACCTACCAAGACCAAATAAGATCTTAGATATGACATTTTGATAAAAATAGATGTGTTTTATTATTGTACTTAACCTCACTCTTTCACCATTGTCTATGAAAACTAGAAGTACTATTAACCTGGAAAGTTATGGTAGGCAGCCCAACCACCCACCCCAAGCAAAAATTCATTGAATACAACAAATAAGCATCTTAGGGTACATTGGTGATTATGCCGCCGTCGCTTAAACAAAAAAAAGGGCAACAAAGGTGCTAGAGCTGGCCGCTTGAATATCTTGGCTTATTTTTGTAAAATTTAGGGTCAAATGTCTGCCTTTTTCCTAGTCTCCTAAAGTACCTGCCAGCAGACCAGTTTACTCTTTTAACTCAGCCAAGTTATAAAGAAAATATTTGAAGAAGTCGATTTGATCTTCCTTCAAAAAGTAAACTGAGTGGTATTTTCGTTCTAGGACAGTACTTTGTGGTCACTCAGACCAAAAAGAAGGAACAATCAGTTTGGTTGAGGGACAATTTACAACGCCTTGCAGAATATGGTCCGCAATTATGTGTAAAAAGGTTGATGAACTTAATTGACAGTCAATTGGTAAAAGTAAAAGATGGAGTACAAGATTTTACCAAGAAAAAAAAAAAATATTAATCATCATCTATATATATTAAAAGTGGGAAGTCTAGAACTTAAAAGTCAAATTACATAAATATCCCTCTTATATTTTTTGCTAAATACCCTAATACAATATATTAAAAATAACATTTAAATAAAAGCAAAAAAAAAATTGATTTAAGTGACTTTTCTAAAAAGTTGTGTTTGTTCTCATTAACAACTAAAGGTTTTTTCCAATTAGTTTTAACTGGTGGCTTGGAAAAACCTTACTCAACCATTGCCAAATACATATTTCTGTCACCTTTACTAATTCACCCTTCTTAATACTTGGCGAGTTTTTCCATTTTTTCTATTGTCAAGTTTTTATTTTAGAAGAAATCAAAGTGTGGGTAAATATTATATTCAACCATTCTTATACACATTTCTCTTGAATGATTTACTCCATTGAAGTAGGAGAAAGTCCACGTTGAAGGGAGCGGGTTCAATTATATTCGCTTCGTACAAAAATATTTTTCTTTTATAAATAATATTTGAAAAGACAAATATTGTTAATGAATTCGCTTGATAAATGTGAAAGTTGTGAAACAATGATCGAGTGAATTCAAACATCCTGTGAAGTTGTTGCGAGAGCCTATGTCTGCTCGAGTTTTCTCTATTTTTTACAAAATTATCCTGAGATATACTGCCTTATGCTTTCTCAAAGATTTTCCTACCGATTCATATAAACCTGGCTTCACACTTCTCCCATATACTACCTGATTAGTTAGTTCATCATGTTTCTTTTCTGAATTTATGTAATAGTTTATGAGTTTTTTAATGTTTACTATTAAATGTACAAGCGTCCTATTGAATTTTTTTTTAAGCAAGTAAAAACGATAAGTCCACTGCACATATGTAGTTTACTAGATATATCATTAACAACTTATATACTGTCAAAGAAATTTGTGATTTTTTTGGCAAAAAATTGTTGACTCGCATTTATTATTTTAGGATATTTTAACTTAAGTTTATATTTAAATTTCTTATATATGTTATATTACTAATTTTGGACACGCGCGTTGCGCGTATATTTTAATATTAATTAGTATTAACTATTTAAAAATCATATAAATATACAACCTTGATGTAAAAATTATATAAATACACAAGAAAAAATATAAATAGGTAGTTTTGTTGAGAACAACAACAATAACAATAAGTAAAAAGATGGAGAAATTGAAGAGCAAAATGAATAAGAGGGGGGGATAAACGTGAAGTGCTCCTAAGGTTCGTCGACAACAAATATAGTTCTATCTTTTCAATGGGTAAAATAAGTGGGAATTTGAAATTAAGTCCATAAGTGAGAATTGAGAGCAATGACTTAATATTTTTTTTCCAAATATGTCACCAATCTAATGTATTCCATCAAACTAAATTGTTATATAACTAATTTTCTTTCTCTGACTATTAGAACTACTTCATTAGACTGATAACGATCTGAATTGTATTCGACATAGAATATATATCATATACTGCATTGTTGCATATTATTATAAGAAAAAAATTATTGATTAGACTTCACTAAAATAAAATTTCATAATTTAGATTTGGATTTAAAAATACAAATATATACAACTGCTCCTATAAACATTGTACATTATGCATTGAATTTAATTTTTAAAATAATTAAGAAGTGACAATACGCAATCCTCTATTTACACAAACATGTATTTTCATATTCAACCCAATCCACTAATCGACTCTCCTCTCTCATCCCAACCCCTTCTGTTTCTTGTTTCTTGTTTATTATTTCTTTAGCTTCATTTACCATAATTACAGCGGAGTTTAAAGAAGAGTGAAAATGTAGGAGAGCTCTTGACATTTTTAATTTCTAATTAACCAATATAATTTACCTATAAGTTGTACCCGATTTTCTCCTCCTCCCAACTTTTAGCATTGTGTCTGCATAATCAATCTTTAGGCCTCGCAAGAATTTACAATGCTTCAAACTTTTCACCCTCACAAAAAGATTGGTGTTCGAG
Source organism: Nicotiana obtusifolia (assembly GCA_002018475.1). Classification (NCBI taxonomy): domain Eukaryota; kingdom Viridiplantae; phylum Streptophyta; class Magnoliopsida; order Solanales; family Solanaceae; genus Nicotiana; species Nicotiana obtusifolia. The sequence goes on from MCJB01050458.1 coordinate 55,143, forward strand.
ATTTTTATTTTTTTATACACTATTTTAAACCTTATTGTCCTTCCTATTCAAGTTTTAATTTAATTACATAGGCATATACAATTTACCAATTATATATATTTTAGGAATTTAATGAGTATCAATTAACTCCTAAAATCTCTCTAAAGTACATATCCCACTTCCCCCACGTTTCTCTCTCCATACTCCCCACGATTCTATACTCTATCCCTCTATTAATGCTCCCTTCCATATTTCTTCAAAAAAAATTTATAATCCCTCTCAATCTTTCTTAATTCTCTCTCTAAATCCTACGTTTCCTTCCCTTACAATGAAGAAGAAAGGAGTTTTGAAGAATAGCCCTAAAAAATTTAATGTCGGTGATATTCCTAATTTTGATTTGGGTGTTTTGTTACAAGAATCACCCAAAAAAAATAGTGAAATCGGCGCATGCAAAACCAGAGATAAAGTCCAAGGTTTCTCCTCGTGAAGCAAGGGCAGAAGCTCGAACAAAACTCAAGCATGACAGGAATGCTAGTGAAGCTTCGAATCTGCTAAATCAGTAAAGTGGAATGGAAAAGAAATTGCTCTTGATGATGATTTCGTCGAAGAAAAAGTTATCCCAAAACCTACAAAAAAAATTGAAGTTTCTCCTACTGTCAAACCTTCAAAAAAGAAGAAGGTTCAAAAATCACCTGAAACTATACCCCAACAGTCATTGGAGAAGGTAAAATTTTAGTAGTTATAATTTTGGATTTTTTTTTAAAGTTACAAAACCTGTTCACAGTCTCATGACTATACATACTTTTTATTTTTTGTATTTGTAGACATTTTGTCTACATTATGTATATTTGTTGTTGATTATCAAATTTTCTACATTTTCCTCGAAATTGTAGATTTCTTATAAATTATTCGAAAATATTTTGTTACGGAATGTACTACATGATTTAGTTGGGTTTATTGGTTATTGTTTGCTCTATTTTGTAGATGTTAGTTTCATTTTCTATAAACAAATTGTATATGTTATGTGTAGTTGTTACTTTCTAATTTCTTGCTATAAACATAATTTATAGCTTCAATGTAGTCAGTTGTTATATATGTTTACTAAATTAGTAATTTACCAAGGTATTTATGTCTTTCTGATTGTAGCTAAATTGTAGTAGAACTGTATTTATTTTAATTTTTGGTCTTCGAACAAGTCTTTTTTTAATTTACTGTTTCATTTAATGCGAAATCGAACATTTGTAGCCTATTATTATAAATCATGTTGTTAGGGAATTTACTACCTTATTTAGTTCGTTTTGTTGGTTATTAGTTGCTCTATTTGTAGATGTTAGCTTCATTTTCTGTAAACAAATTGTATATGTTATGTTTTGTTGTTACTTTCTAATTTCCTGCTCTAAACATAATTTGTAGCTTCAATGTAGTCAGTTGTTATATATGTTTACTAATTTTGTAACTTATTTGTATGCAACTTATTTATGTCTTTCTGATTGTAGCTAAATTGTACTAGAATTGTATTTATTTTATTTTTGATATTCAAACAAGTCTTTTTTTAACTTACTGTTCATTTGGTGCAGAATCGAATATTTTTTGCACCGCATGATATTGATTATGGCATCACTAGGTTCCAGACAATATTCGACCCTGTTGTTCCTTGCCAAATCAATGTGTTATTGTCTGAAAATGGGTTAGAGTTGTTTAAGAAGACATGTTTTGGGCATTTTATTTCTCTGCCCAAAATATGTATCTAAAATCAGGCAATTCATCTTCTCATGAAGTATGAATTGAACGCATTCGGATCTGATTTTTTTACAATAGAGATAAAGGGTGAGAGGCTGAACTTTTGGTTGAGGAAGTTTGCCCTCATCACTGGCTTTAGATGTGTCACAGAAGTAACGGACTTTAGTTACACACCTAAGTATGATAGTAAAATAATGAGGAGCTATTTTCCGAACAACAAAAAAGTTGAGAAGTCATACTTGTTATAAATTGTAACCAGCTGTAGTTTGGTGAATGATGAGGATGCAGTCAAGCTGTATATTCTCTATCTGATAGAATTCTTCCTTTGTCCTTCAGAGAAAAATAATGGTTTGATAGACCATTTTATGTCCTACTTGGTGGACTCGGGGCAGTATGCGAATTTCGCATGGAGTATCGAAGCTTATACACAATTGCTTCAGTCCGTTAGACACAAGCTCAACCCTTAAGGTTTTGCACTCGCTATGCAAATATGGTTGTATGCGTGTTGCTCTACAGTCAACACTGATATAGCTACAAGGGTTGGTAGTTCGATCCCCCGCATACTTAACTGGACAGCTAGTAAGGACAAGATATGAATATCTTCTTTGGAAGATAGAATGATCAAACCATCATGGATCAAGGTAAATATTTTTCACTTCTGGATAGATAATTTAATATAAATTATCTACACATTTTATACATATTATGACTAGGTCCCTCACTTTTTTTTTCTCTCAGTTCACCAACATGCTCGAAGCCCCCCAAGAACTTTCTTTCAAGGATGAATTTGCCAAACAAAGTTGAATACATCCTTAAAGAGCTGAAATAAAGGCCGAGCATCCGACAAATGCTCCATCTCCATCTCTATCTGGACATAAGCAAGCAATAGGAATAGATGACAACAAAGATACTGTGAAACAATTAAAAAAATTAAGAAAATATGTTGATAAGGTAACCAATTAAGATAATCCTAGCTAGTTTCTTTAATTTATGGTATGCAAGTTATTTCTTTAACTCTTTCTATTTTAATACGTTGGTCGGTTCAGACCTTAGAGCCTTCAAGAAAGAGGTATACCTAGTTCTTGATTTTTAGTCTTTTTTACACATACACACACACACACACACACACACACAACGTAAGTCTCTAATTGTTAGATACATTATAACAATTTTTCATTCTTTAGGTTTTTGAAGAACTAGGTAACATTCGATTGCTACTCAATGATTCCATCAAGTCTCTGTTACAGGCAATTGATGCTAAGGTTTCATTCGAAATATATTCATTTGGACAATAATTGTCACGACCCAAAATTCCAACCCGGTCGTGATGGCGCCTCTCATGAAGACAAGGCCAGCCAATCCAACTAAACCTCGATTTAAACAGTTAGCAACACGAAAATAATATAAGTATAGTTTAACAACAGGAATTAGCGGAAAATATAGTGAATCATCCCGACTACAGCCCGAACCGGGGTGTCACAAAGTCATGAGCCACTAATGAAATCCTAATAACAAAATAACTATTACAATATCTTTGGCATGATTGTTGAAAGTAGTGGAAACCACAAGGTAGAAGAGATACGGGCTGCGGACGCCAATAACTACCTCGTAGTCTCTGAATCACCGCTCTGACAATAGTAGTCAATACCTCGGAGCGGAACCAACAACGCCTGAATCTGCACACATGGTGCAGGGAGTAATGTGAGTACTTCCAACTCAGTGAGTAATACATATAAATAATAACTGAAAGTAAGAAACACATAAGACTTAGAGAAATCCAAGATGGAGCAGTAAAAACATGTAACGTCTCAAATAGATAACATGAAGTAAACAGAAACAACACCAAACAAAAAAAAAATGCAATGCAATGACATGCAATGCAAGTCATGACTATCGTGGCGGCGTGCCACCCGTTCCCTGGGTACCCGGCGCTTACT
>MCJB01050458.1:58875-72592 GCA_002018475.1 Nicotiana obtusifolia
CCGATCCAATTTATATTCCGAGGCGGCGTGCCACCCGATCCAATTTATATTCCGTGACGGCGTGCCACCCGATCCATAAAAATCATTTGAAAACATCATTTGAGTTCAAAACTGAGTTTATGAAATGAATCAATTCAGTAAAAAATGCCCCTGAAGGGTTCACATAACCGGCGAGAAGCCCAAATAGGATTTAGTAAACAATGACAACTACCCCTGAAGGGTTCACATAACCGGCGCGAAGCCCAAATATGATTTAGTAAACAATGACAACTACCCCTGAAGGGTTTACATAAACGGCGCGAAGCCCAAATATGGCAAGTAGCCCAAATCGTACACGTAAGTTTCAATCAAATACATAGTAAAATCATCAATCGGGACGGACCAAGTCCCAATCCCCAGAAGTAAACAACCCCATGCTCATCATCGAGCATGTACCTCACCTCAACATAGCACTATGAGGTGCAAATCCGGGGTTTCAAACCCTCAAAACATCATTTAAGATCATTACTCACCTCAAACCGGCTAAATCCTTAGCCCGCGACGCCTTTGCCCTTCAAATTGACCTCCACGCGCGTCGAATCTACCCAAAATCGTAACGAATATGTCACAATTAATTCGATTAAGTCAATACAATTTATAGGAATAAATTCCATATGAAAATACTAATTTTTCCAATAAAATCCGAAATTTGCACTTAAATTCGCCCGTGGGGCCCACATCTCGGAACCCGACAAAAGTTATAAAAGCTGAAACGATACGAGTTCAACCATACCAAATTTACCAAATTCCGATAACGAATCGACCTCCAAATCTTAAATTTTCATTTTTGAAAGATTTTACAAAAATTTCGATTTCTTTCATCAAAACTCGAATCAAACGATGAATATGACCATGGATTTATGAAATATAGTCACTTTCGGATGTAGAACACTTACCCAGTCGAAGCTATGAGGAAATCCTCAAAAATCGCCCAAGAACCGTGCTCCAAAAATCCAAACGAAATGAAGAAAATGACCATTTTCGGTCCTTAAATATCTGTCCAACACTGCCTGGAAAACAGCAGTACCAGTCAACTTTAATCTATCGTAACTTTTTGTATATATGTCTAAATGATGGATGGCTTATCTTTTAACTAGATTCGAAGAGCTACAACTTTCATTTTTGGATCATCTCCAAATTCCTTACAGATTACGAGATATAAGCTTCCAAAATCGGTCCTATGCAGCAGAAATTTTTGCCATCAGCACTGCCCGGAAAGCAACAGCAGTACCAGTCAACTTTAATCTATCGTAACTTTCTGTATATATATCCAAATGATGGATGGTTTATCATTATGGAAACTAGATTCAAAGTAGTACAACTTTCATGTTTTGCAATTTTTCTGATTCCTTATAGATTGCAAGATATGAGCTTCCAAACTGGACTACACGCACCAGTTTTTCTGCAATTTTTCTGCAATTTTTTTTCATCTTTTCCGAAGATGAAATAGTCCGTTTAACCACCCAAAACTCACCCGAGCCATTCGGGACCCCGTACGGATATACCAACAAGTCCTAAAACAATTTACGGACTTAGTCGAGGCCTTAAATCACATCCAACAATGCTAAAAACACGAATCATACCCCAATTCAAGCCTAATGAAACTAATAAATTCCAACTTCTACATTCGATGCCGAAACCTATCAAATCGAGTCCGATTGACCTCAAATTTTGCACACAAGTCATAAATGACATAACGGACCTATGAACTTTTTCAAAACTGGATTCCGACCCAGATATCAAAAAGTCAACCCCTCGGTCAAACTTTTTTAAAAATCTTCTATTTTCCAACATTCGCCAAAATGCGTTGAATTGTCCTACGGACTTCTAATTTTAAATCCGGACATACACCTAAGTCCGAAATCACCAAACGAAGCTATAGAAACTCTCGGAATTTCATTCTGACCCTCGGATCAAAATCTCGCCTAACAATCGGAAATCGCCAAAATACTAACTTCACCAATTCAAGCCTAATTCTACACGGGACCTCCAAAACCAATTCCGATCACACTCCTAAGTCATAAATCATCTTACAAAACTAGTCGAATCGTCGAAATTCACATCCGAGCCCTCTAACTCATTAGTCAATATTCGGTTGACTTTTTACAACTTAAACCTTCTTGAAAGAGACTAAGTGTCTCATTTCTTACCAAATCTACTCCGAACGCAAATCATTCAACGTGATTACATAAAATATGGATAGCGAAACATAATAAAGCAGAAATGGGGAGAACGGAGCGGTAACTCACGAGATGACTAGCCGGGTCGTCACAATAATTTTTACCATGTTTATGTATATAATAGTATTCATAAAGTACACAACCTAACAAATTCCCAATGCAGTTTACTAGTAGTTCTACAAAAAATTATGAACATTACAAAGAAAAAAACAAACAACAGAATCCGGGCAGTAGTGCTAAACCAGTGTTGGCTAGTAGCAGTAGAACAGGTTTTTTAACAATTATAACACAATTTGAAGACAACTAATCTACATTATATTTACATTATATCTATAATATATCTACATATAGCCTAAATTACCAACAACTATAAACAAGTAATCTACATTATATTTTCAACTGTTCTCTTAGATACAGGACACATGTCTGACATTCAAAATGAGGAGAATTTTCTTGTAGGTGTTGACTTATCTTCCCAATATACAGGGGAATTGGAGGAAGAAATCGCAGGTATGGTTTTATGTACATATTAACTTCAATTAAACTACAATTTATCTATATATTGCATAATACATATTACATCAAAGCTACATAACAGCATTTAAACAAATTAACGTCAATTAAACTATAATTTATCTACAGTGAAGTTTATATTAATTTCAGATGAACTATAATTTTTATTAAGTTGTACACATTTGTTGTAACAGAGAAGGAAACAATGCATGTGGACTCTCCAATGCAAAACTTGGCATAGAAGGAGAGCATTTAAACAAGGAGAAGGAGACTTTGCCTTTGCAATCTCCCATTCAACAAGCAAATGATATACAAAAGGGAGACGATTGCAATGAAGATTTCACTGGTATTATATGTTACAATATAATTGTAGGAAAAAAACAACAACTTTCATATAAGTTTCGTCTTCCCAAAAGAACTAATGCAACCAACATACAATCTTGTTCTTTTGTTTTAAATATTGTAGGTGAACCAGCCGACTACATCAATGTAGGTGATTCGGACAATAACTCCAAATCTAGAAAAAGAGCAGTAACACTTGATGATTTTGAGCTTCTAGAGAACTTCTCACAAATTGTTAAGTTCGGAGAGGTAAATGAAGATGAAACAACCCCTGTGCATCAGGGAAGAACAAGGGTTCCTGGAAAGCATGCCAGATCCCCCTTTCTCCCTCATTTCAGTTCTGGGGGAAGCATTTTTGTTGGACCTCCTACAATTTTCTACATCAAGCATCCATTTACTGGGGTTATTGGAAACAATGTTGATCCTGACTTGTTGGAAGAATTCAATAAGTGGTTATATTTAGGTACGGACACAGTTTCAAAGAGGTTAGATTATACATATTTTTCATATTATAAGTGCATACAATTTATGGATTTCAAACTGAAACTATATAATAATTGTACTTGATATGTCTCTAAATAGGAGGAAGGCGCCTTATACTTTAAAAGATAAATAGCGCAACCTGTGGTTTGATCTTAGAGTGGAGAAAGTTGATAAAAAAGACTGGTTTTATACTTTGGCACATCCCAGACAAGTACTCAACAATACAGTACACACATACCTTGGCAGAATTTAATGATTAGCTGTAGTATTCTGTTATTTTAGAAATATGTAGATTTTTTGTTTGAAAATTGTAGTTAAATTGTATGAAACATTGAGAAATAATCAAATCTATTTTTTTTTTTTGCAGCACAGTGATATTAGTTTATACTATTTGAGGAAGAGAGGAAGTATGGTACTGCAAACAAAATACGACTACAACCACTGACAGTATGTTCAAGACTAGAATTGAACAAATTTATGAGAGGTATATTAATGCTCCTATCGATAAGAAGCTTGATGTTGTCAAACCCTAGGACGTCGTGGCAGAATACATATTAGGATACCGATTACTTGTAAATGTTGCATGGGTCAAAGTTGATTTTATGACTATACCAATAAATATTGTGGAGAAATTTCATTTGTTGCTGGCTATGTTTGACATCACCGATAGGGTTCTATATGTTTATGATTCTATGGTCTGTTTACGAAATCACAAACTTGTTGAATCTGTTGTCAACAAGTTTGCTACTATGATCCCCCTCTACTTGTCATGCACCGACTTCTATGGTAAGCGTTTAGACATCAACTACAAGAACACAAAGGCATACATTGAAAAAGGTGTTACTGGCCCTCTTGACATTCAATGGTTGGTCGGTGAGATACCCCAGCAAAAAGAAAGATCATTATATGTGCTGCTTTCCTTCTATCTATTTAATTAATTGTATTTTACAATGAATGCTAAAACTTTTCCTCCAGTATTTTTTGCAGTGACTGTGGTGTATACGTGGCGGCATTTACAGGATATGTCAGCATTGGAGAGCTATCGATTTCAAAGAAAGACCTTTATGATATTAATCAACACCGATGACGCTATGGAGTGCCCCTTTGGGATTATGCTACGAAAAAACAAGAGCTTGGTGCAATTAGTGAAAGTGAGGTGACTGAAAGATTAGCAAGAAGAAAAGGGGCACCATATGTGAACGAGAGAATACATATTCGAAATAAGAAGAATTAGTTGCCCTATTCAATAAAAAAGTTTATAGTTAAAGTGTTTAGATGTAGCTGGATTGTAGTAAAATTGTAGACAAATTGTTTATTAGGAACGAGTCAACTGCAATTTATTTGTAGCAAATTTGTGCTACAGTTGTTTTTTCTTTTGTGTTGTTATTTTGTCCAGAATTCTAATACATAGAATATACAACATCTGTGATTTTATTTGGTTGAAAGTTGTTAGTACTTGATCTCGATTTTCGTACTATATAATTTATTTACGACATAACTACAATTATTTCTACAAATAATATACAAAAATATATAATTTATTCAATTTAGTTGTATTGTTATTAAAATATGGAAGTAATAAATAAACTCGGTATTTGAAGAAAACAACTACAAACCAATTGCATTAAGAGTTGAAATCTGTTTAGCAAGCATTCATTCTATGAGACAACGTCTATTCAAATTAGCAACACATTTACACCACAACTATAATTCACCAGAACAGAATAAATACAACTTTATGTCTTAACGGACAGATTATATCTAATAGTACTAAGTAAAAAAAAAACTTTAAACTGTATCAATTTTTATTGCCTTTTTGGAGCATTCTTACAAGATCTTTTGTTATGCCCTTCTACTCTGCAGTTGCCACATGAAACCTTGTACTTTTTTGCATTCACTTCACCATATGGTTTGTATCTTTGTTTTTGAGGTCTCCCTGGCTGCCTTTTCCAGGTAGGTGGCTTTAAGACTTCTTCAGCTATATGTTGTGGTACATTCCATTTGCTTTCATCAGGCAGCGGGTCTACTGGTATTTCATAAGTTTGCAGAAGGCTCTCCCTCGTGTAATAAGGAGAATAATAGTTTTCATAAGACGCGTTCCTGTGCCTCAAAGCCGCCAAAGCATGTGCACAAGGAAGTTCATCAAGCTGAAATTGTCCACAACTACATCTCTTGTTTTGAAGGCAAATAATGAAGCGCTTCACACCATCTATCACAGTATGGATGTAATCGGTTGAAGACCTCACCTACAATTTCATTATGAACACACAACAAGTTATCAGCAACGAAATACAAAATAAAATAACTACAATTATACAACAACTTTTCTACAATTAACAGCATATATTTAGTTTGATGAAATCAATGATCTGATGTTATTGGTTATAGCTTACTCTTATCTTCTGTGATAATGTCCTGTTATCCTCCAACTCTTTGTTGTATTTTTTCCCAAGATATGTGAATGTAACCTTTCCCATTCAATAACTTTTCATTAGTCCAACGTTGAAGAAGAGTCCTCGTGTATTCTAATAGTTCTACAAGGGGCAGCTCTCCTGCATCTTTGGTTACCGCATTCAACGACTCTGCAATGTTTGATGTCATCGTCCATGTTCTGTTCACTGTAGCATGTACCCGAGACCATCTGTGATAGCCAATATCGTTTAGGTATGCTTTAATACATGTGTCGATCTCTTCAATTTTTGATATTCTTTCATTAAATTCATCAAGCGTGTATGATCGTGTCGTGGCAAAGTACAATTCCCTTAACTTTAGATGACCCTTCTTGAACTTTTACCTTATATTTGTCCAACTATGCCACATAAAAGGATAATGTGGCATGCCGGTATGAACAGTAGATGTTGCCTTCAGATACTCTCATTCCGATCCGAAACAACACACATATTTGATTTTTCTCCATATGCATGTTTGAATTGCTCAAAAAACCACCTCCATGATGCGTCATTTTCTGAATCAACAACGGCGTATGCTAGTGGTAATATGCTACCTATCATACAGGTGGCAAAAAGAAATTCAATTTCTATAATAAAACTTAAGAATATAAAAAATACAGTCTCAAAAATAACTTTATAACAATATTATTACAATTTATCTACATTACATGCTACATCCATTGTGCTAACTATTAGCATGATTCCCCTATATGCCGCCTTCAAGAAGGTCCCATCAACTACTACAACTGTCCTACAATGCTCCCAACCCTTGATGGATGTACTAAGTGCAACAAATGCATACAAGAAATGGTCATCTTCAGTCTTCTGCAATTTCACTACCGACCCCGGATAAGTCTTCTCCAGAATATACAAAAAACTCGGCAATCGACTGTAGGAATAAGCAGGATGACCTCTCAAAAATTCCAAAGCCTTTTTCTTTGCTCTCCAAGCTTGCATATATGTTAGGTTCACACCATGATCCGAAAACATGTCAGTTTGTATGTCAATTTGGTGTGTATATGTCTTAGGATCTGCATATTTTGGCATCATCATGCTGCCAACTACCATGGCAGTTGGTTTACTTTGTATGTATGTATTGTCCATCAAAGAGCATGTTTGTAAGCTATTGAATTTTCATACCTTGAACAATACGGATTCATTTATGCTAATGGACTTGAAGTGCCACGTACAATTGTCACCAACACATACGAGGCAGTAGCTACAGAATAAAATCAATTCAAAAAATATTATGGAAATTGTAGCTACAAAATACAAGGTTGTTTATGCACAAAAAAATTATCTTAAACAATTTATATACAAAAAAATTACAACTTACCCACAATATGAATTTGACAAATAAAATGTTTATACCTTCTTACACTAGACCTTTTCACCCTAAATTGAAANAGCAACGAAATACAAAATAAAATAACTACAATTATACAACAACTTTTCTACAATTAACAGCATATATTTAGTTTGATGAAATCAATGATCTGATGTTATTGGTTATAGCTTACTCTTATCTTCTGTGATAATGTCCTGTTATCCTCCAACTCTTTGTTGTATTTTTTCCCAAGATATGTGAATGTAACCTTTCCCATTCAATAACTTTTCATTAGTCCAACGTTGAAGACGAGTCCTCGTGTATTCTAATAGTTCTACAAGGGGCAGCTCTCCTGCATCTTTGGTTACCGCATTCAACGACTCTGCAATGTTTGATGTCATCGTCCATGTTCTGTTCACTGTAGCATGTACCCGAGACCATCTGTGATAGCCAATATCGTTTAGGTATGCTTTAATACATGTGTCGATCTCTTCAATTTTTGATATTCTTTCATTAAATTCATCAAGCGTGTATGATCGTGTCGTGGCAAAGTACAATTCCCTTAACTTTAGATGACCCTTCTTGAACTTTTACCTTATATTTGTCCAACTATGCCACATAAAAGGATAATGTGGCATGCCGGTATGAACAGTAGATGTTGCCTTCAGATACTCTCATTCCGATCCGAAACAACACACATATTTGATTTTTCTCCATATGCATGTTTGAATTGCTCAAAAAACCACCTCCATGATGCGTCATTTTCTGAATCAACAACGGCGTATGCTAGTGGTAATATGCTACCTATCATACATATAGCAAAAAGAAATTCAATTTCTGTAATAAAACTTAAGAATATAAAAAATGCAGTCTCAAAAATAACTTTAATACAATATTTTTATAATTTATCTACATTATCTGCCGTATCTATTGTGCTAGCTGTTAGCATGATTCCCCTATATGCTCACTTCAAGAAGGTCCCATCAACTACTACAACTGGCCTACAATGCTCCCAACCCTTGATAGACGTACTAAGTGCAACAAATGCATACAAAAAACTGTCATCTTCATTCTTCTGCGATTTCACTACCAGCCCCAGATAAGTCTTCTCCAGAATATATAAATAACTCGACAATCGGCTGTAGAAATAAGCAGGATGACCTCTCAAAAATTCCAAAGCATTTTCCTTTGCTCTCCAAGCTGGCATTTATGTTAAGTTCACACCATGATCCGACAATATATCAGTTTATATGTCTTTTGGTGTCTATATTATCTTAGGATCTACATATTTTGGCATCACCATGCTACCAACTACCATGGCAATTGGTTTGCGTTGTATGTATGTGTTGTCCATCAAAGAGCATGTGTGCAAGCTATTGAATTTTTGAACCTTGAACAATGCTGATTCATTTATGCTGGTGGACTTGAAGTGCCACATCAATTGTCACCAATACATACGAGGCAGTAGCTACAGAATAAAAACAATTCAAAAAATGTTATGAAAATTCTAGCTACAAAATACGAGACTGTTTATGCACAAAAAATTATTTTAAACAATTTATATACAAAACAACTATAACTTATCCACAATATGAATGACAAATAAAATATTCATACCTTCTTGCACTAGACCTTTTCACCCTAAATTGAAATTTATTCATGACAGAATAATGCTTCATTGCACTGATAATTATTTGCTTTTCTTAGTAAACTTGGCCAACTTCAATTACATTTAGCGTATGTTCTGTTATGATGATACTTTCAAATTCCACAAATTTCGGAGATGTTTGCATATCAATCAACTTCATTGTTCCTGATACTTCTCCAATTTTGTTATAATTGCTTGACAATTGTACCATGTTAGTATTACGATAATCAGAAGAACCTGCACTCGATTAAAAGTATAGCAATTCAAACCCCTGTATATTCGTATGTTCAGTATTTGAAATAATGCTTGTAAAGGCAAAATAGTTGAACTACATTTGTTATGATTGTAGATAATATGTAGAAAATTTGTAAAATACTTGAAATTGAAAAAACATCAGCATTGAAAAAACAGAGCAAACCTGCGAGTGTGCTCATGCTCGACACTGCATTTCAAATCGAATCACGCACTGCTATTCACAGCGGATACATTCCTAAATTTTTATTTTCCTTTTTCGTCTCCATATACACTCACACTCCCATATCGCTCCGAATTTCCATTAGAGGACAACATTCATAGACAGTAAATTTGATTTCGATGATTTTTGCGGAGGTATCGATCATTAGATGCTCTGCAATTGCGGAATTCAATTTACTATAATTTGAATCGTCATTAACTACAATTCCGTCAATATCAAAATCTTTGTATCTCCTAACGCTATCTCACCACCTATTGAGCTGAAGCACCATCACTAATTTTGAGATATGTCGCGATATTCAATTCGATTGTAGCTAATTGTTTACACTTGAATTGCTCAAATCATAGTTTATGAAAAACTGGAGGAAACCAGAAAAAAAAAATAATAGAAGGATGTGATGATAACCACTGAAAAATCTATGTAATAGAAGGATTCTACGAATATGTTGCCTTCATAATTGGTGCAAGGATTGCGTCAGTAAAATCTCTAAGCGATCCCAAAAATCTCGCGCCTAAATAAGGAAGACTATCGCAGAAAGGATTCTAGTTTATACAAACGTATAGATTTTGTAGAAAAACTGTATTTATGTCTAAACATGGACAATTTTCTTAATAAATTTTGAAAAACTGTATAGGAACGAAAATCCCCCTTTATTTTACCTTATCTTGATAAAACAAATAATTATATAGTGATTTTAAGAAAAGAGAAACGAAACGATATATATGAACAGACAATCAGTTATGTTTAATTTGCATTAAGTAGATGAATTTGATGTTGTAATAAATTATTTGAATGAATTTAATCTATAATTGATAAATTACTCATGCTACTTTTCAAATTCTCCAGATCAATTTTGTAACGACCCGAAATGCCGTAGAAACACCTATAATACTAATTGTTTAGACTTGGCTTGATTTAAGCACAAATCCCTCTTTGTAATTAAGCAATTTTAACATTCTTGCGGGGTATGAGGTATAAGAATCTAAAAATTAAGAAAATAGTTCAAAAAGGTAAGTAATGCAGGATATGTGGTCGCATTTCTAACATGCGGACCGCATATCTTTCACGGGCATCGCATATTGGGATAGATTTCTGGGCAAAGGTTCAGGTCAGAAATGCTGTCTGAAATGCGGACCACATTTCAAGAATGCAGACCGCAAATTGTCCTGCCTGTATCGCAGAGTGGAACAGAGGACTGGAAAAGTTTTATGTCAAAATGCAGTGAATGCGGACCGCATTTCTAAAATGCGGACCGCAAATCTCACAGTGAAATCGCAGAGTGAGACAGAGTCTTGGGCCAAATGCTATGTCAGAAATGCGGACCGCATGTTGAGTTTGCGACCAGAATGCGATCGCATTTTGGACACCTAAAATTTTATTTTATCCCGAATTTTGACCCACTATAAATGGGGACCAGGAACCCTAACATGCAAAAAAACTCACTTATTTCGTCACTACCTCAGAAACCTCTCCAAAACACCCCCAAACCCCAACAAATCAACCTCAAAAATCACCTTGAAAACAACCCCAAAATCCGTGAAAACGTATCCAAAATATAGTCATCAACCTCCCATTTACCAGCCCAGCTTTCCCCATTTAAACCCACCAAGAACCAGCTGCAACTCGCCGTAAAATAGCCCCAATTTAAGCTGAAAAACAACCGTAGAATCACTCCCCTCAAACCCCACCATCTATTACAAGGAACCCCACTCTCTAACACCAAAGACCCAGCTCAAATTGCTGCAAATTGTGAAGAATTTCGGCTGAGTTAAGGCACCCTACCAAGTTGTAGCTCGTTAGCCTCGATTGTGCCCACCTGAAGTTCGTGAGCATCTATAAAAGGTTGGGCTCGAAGAATTGTTGGAAGTCTAGGAAGTTATTGCAAAGCAAGGTAAGTGTTTGTTCTAACCTTAGCTCGAGGGATTAGAAATCGTGTCTTATTTGTTAAATTGCTCCTTGTTGAGAACAACGTATAGGCATGGTGACGAGTGTCTATATGTTGGTGTCACGTATGATCGTGGGTCGTATATGGATAATCGTTGTGTGACTATTGTTTTGAATTGTTGAATATTATCCTCGATTTGGTGTGATATGATGCATGTGGGAGCGGGTGGCACGCCTGCCACGGGATGTGATTTATGTGGGAGCGGGTGGCATGCCTGCCACAAGAGGTTACTGTAAGTGGGAACGGGTTGCACGCCTGGAACAAGAGGTTACTGGAGGAAAAAGGGTGGATTGTATTATATTTCATTGTATTAAAGGCTGAATTGCAGTTTTCTTTCTTATTCATTGATGATTCGTTTCGTTTTAATTGTCTGCTATTCCAATGTATGTTTTCCTTTTTTTTTTTGTTTAAATTGTTTATATATTTTATCTTCTGCTCTAGATACATATATGCTTAAAATTGCACAGGTTTATCTGGAGTCTGGTCCTAGCCTCGTCACTAACTCGCCGGGGTTAGGCTAGGCACTTACCAGCACATGGGGTCGGTTGTGCTGATACTACACTCTGCACTCTTTTGTGCAGATCCCAGTGCCGCAGGCTTCGAACAGTAGGAAGCTTCCAGCCTCTGATTTTCAGGCGACCCAAGGTAGTTCTGCAGACGTCTGTAGATCTTGGAGTCCCCTGTCCATTTCTTGTATCTGTTTCTTCTATGTAGTCCAGAAACAGTATTTTGTTATATCCTTCAGACCCTGTTTGTAGTACTCTTAAATAGTCTGTGAAACTGTGACACCAAATCTTGGGTAGACCGTTGTGGATAGTTATCGGAGATAGTTATGTAAAGTATTAACTTTGCGTTTATTTCGCTTGTTGAATTACTGCTTTTCAGTTGATGCATTGTGATATAATAAATTCGTAAATAGAAACGTGATAGTTAGTCCGATTGACTGGCTTGCCTACCTTTCATTAGTAGGTGCCATCACGACCCCCGAGGGTGGGAATCCGGGTCGTGACAGGTTGGTATCAGAGCCCTACGTTTACATAGGCCTCACAGTTCACAGACAAACTCAGTAGAATCTGAGGGATCGATACGGAGACGTCTGTATTTATCCCCCAGAGGCTATAGAGTTAGGAAATTCCACTTTTTTCATTCTTGTCTTGCGGTTTGCTCTCAGATGCTAATTGGATTCCTACTCCGTTCTCTCGCAGATGGCGAGAACCCGTGCTTCCTCATCTACCGCTCCGCAGCCCGAGCCCCCAGCAACAGCTTCCACGCGGGGCAGAGGGCGAGGCTGAGGTCGTGCTAGGGGTCGAGGCAGAGGCAGGACTCAGCCCCCTGCAGCAGCACCAGTGGCGGAACCTCAGATTGATCTTGACGAGGAGGTTCCGACCCCAGCAGCTCCGGTGGGCCCCACTCAGGTCCCGGAGGGGTTTATTGCTACCCCAGTTCTCCAGGACGCTTTGGTCCGGTTGGTGGGCCTCATGGAAAATGTCACACGAGCAGGCTTACTTCCTGCAGCACCAGCCACTCCTCAGTCCGGAGAAGGGGCTCAGACTCCTGCTATTCATACCCCGGAGCAAGTAGCTCCCCAGGCTCAGGTTCCAGTGGTTCAGCCAGCTGTGACAGTCCAGCCGGGAGCAGTAGCTCAGGCCGGCAATGGGGCGGCCATGTCCCCCGATGCTTTGTGGAGACTAGATAGGTTCACCAAGCTCTTCACTACTACCTTCAGTGGTGCTTCTTCGGAGGACCCCTAGGACTTCCTATACAGCTGCCACGAGGTCCTCAGGAATATGGGTATTGTTGAGACCAACGGGGTAGACTTTGCGGCGTTTTGCCTGTCCGGATCCGCCAAGACTTGGTGGAGAGATTATTGCTTGACCAGGCCAGCCGGTTTGCCGTCTTTGACTTGGGAGCAGTTTACAGAGTTGTTTCTGGAGAAGTTTCTCCCCGTCACTCAGAGAGAAGCTTATCGGAGGCAGTTTGAGCGCCTTCAACAGGGATCCATGACAGTTACCCAGTATGAGTCCAGGTTCATCGATTTCGCTCGACATGCTCTCATCATACTTTCTACAGAGAGGGAGAGGGTGAGGAGATTTGTCGACGGTCTCATTCAGCCGATTTGCCTTTAGATGGCTAGGGAGACCGGTAGTGAGATTACCTTTCAGGAGGCGGTCAATGTGGCCCGCAGAGTCGAGATGGTTCTGTCACATGGAGGTGGTCATGGTCGGATAAGAGGCCCCGTCATTCAGGCAGATTCATTGGTACTTCGTCTGGAAGCAGAGACTCATATGGTAGAGGCCGTCCTCCTAGGCCCTTTC
>MCJB01050459.1:1529-28528 GCA_002018475.1 Nicotiana obtusifolia
TATATGTACTTTATGTGTATTATATATATATATATATATATATATATATATATATAAAACACTTATATAAAGCAATATCTATATATCTATATAATACATATAATAGTTTATATCTATATATCTATATAATACATATAATAGTTTATATGTATATATATATATATATATATATATAAAAGGCTTATTAAAAGAAATTTCCGTTGATTTTAAAAATAAAAAACCCGTTAGGTCCGTTGGGCCCGTAGTGGGCCGGTCCCAGTCCACGAGCCCGCCAGGCCCGGGACCGTCAGGCCCAGGCCCATTAAGCCCAGGCCCGCGGTGGGCCACAACCTTAGTACCAATAGTCAAATTTAAATTCTCCAAATAGGAAGCATATAATATTCAATTGCTAAATAAACTTTGATGGGCCGGAAATGTATCCGAAAGACGCTGCCAGTTTCCAATTGAAGAAGAAATCGAAACCATAAGCTTGAATAGAAATAATTCTACTCAACTAACATTTAACGTATAACACAGTGCAATGACAAAGTACCACTCAATATTGTTAACCAAACATTAGTAACCGGAACACCAAATGAATTGCAAAGGTCCATATTACAGTCATACAATCCAAAATAAATGGGGCAAGTTTACAGATAGTAGGCTGTTCAAAATCGAATCGAAATCGTTAATCGAATCGAATCGATAATTTATTGGCTTTTTAGTATGGGATTATTGGGTAACGGATGGTGAACGGATTGAGATTTTATAATTAACGACTTAACGATTTGGGGGCGGATTACTCAATTTTCTCATAAGATAAACCGTTAACCCGTTAAGAATTTTTATATTTACACTTTTACCTCTATGTAGATACAGTACTATTGAAACCCTAAATGGTTAAATCCATAATTTCTATTTTCTAATTCTCAATTGTCTGCAGCCACCAGAGGCAGAGAAGTCGTCATTCTCGTCTCTCTCTTGAACTGAGAATTGAGAAATCGAAAAATCGAAATCTGAAAGATTAATACGTGTATGTTTGTATGAGCAGTCTTGATGGTATTAAAACTTTCGTTAATACATGTATGACAGTATGAGTAGTCTTGAAGATTCTTCAATCCAAAATACCATTTGGTTAGATCTTAAATGGTATTAAAAATTTGGTATTGATTGAATGATTGTTCAAAAAATTTCTATTTGGTTTAGTCGACAAGCCGCCCGATAGATCACATGTCATCGCCTAATGTGCCAGCACCAAACATGTCACTAGGCACCTCAGAGCAACTTAGTTTCTTCCTAACCTACTAAAAAACAATAAGAATAAAGTACCCGGTTCGAGCTACACCCTTGGAAAAGAACCGGCGCCCAAAGAAAAATCAAGGGATGCTACCTAACTATCCTTAAAAAAAAAATCTTTTATGGTGTCTTTTAATCGAACTTTAATACCTCAAAAAAATTGTCCAAAAGATCCATTATCAGGAAAAGTTCGAGCTTTTACTGATTTTATTTTCTTTTTCTTTTTTCTATTTTTTTAAGAACCTAGACTATGTCTACTACGAATTCTAAAAGAAAAACCATTAAAACAACAGATTTGTACAATTACACTTCAGAAAGTAGTCTCCCCACCCCACACTTATTTTATGCATAGTCTTCGATGCATGACCACAGAGAAGAATATTAAAACAAGGGTGAGAAATACTCCCTGAGACCCTCTCGGGCCTAGCTTGGACATGATCTTCAATATTAAGGATCGGGACGACCCCACACTTAAGCTTAAATATGCTCGTCAACTTCAATTTCGAGTACTCAGACTTCCCCTATTATGCGAAACAAAAATAACACAAAACATGACACTATAAAAAATAAAAATAAAATAAAATACAAGCTGGGTGCCTCCCAACAAGCGCCTTATTTATAGTCGTGGCACGACTCTGCTACTCTGCTCAGGCTGGGCGCTTTCTATTCTTCTTTCGCCTATGAAGTCTAGTCTTTTTGCACGCTCTCAGAAGATTTCCTCTTTCATCTCTGGATCTTTTCTCAATTATCTTTACCTACTCAGCTTGCAACACCACCTTCTCTAATTCAGTTGTCCTATCTGAATCACTACAATTCACATAAGAGCTTTACTCTATCCCTTCAATTCGACCAGAACAATCATGCACAAGTTCTCATAATGCTTAGGAATCTTAAGTTACTTGTACACATTAAAAGTGTCTTCCTCATCGTCAACTCTCATCTTCAACTTCCCTTCCCTCACATCAATAATCGCTTCACCAATAGCTAAGAATGGTCGCCCTCAAATATTGGGTACTTCCTCATTTGCCTCATAATCAAGAACAATAAAATCAGCAGGAAGAATAAACCTTTCCGCTCGAACTAACACATCCTCAATAGTTCCTTCTAGCATAACTAGTGACCTATCTGCTAACTGTAAAGTAATCGTAGTAGGTCCACCCCCAATCCGAGTTGATTGAACAAAGAGGATGGCACCAAATTTATACAACCCCTAAATCACACAGAGCTTTACCAACCTCTTATTTTCCAAGAGACAGAGGAATTGTAAAACTCCCAGAATCCTTCAACTTAGGAGGAAGTGTACTCTGAACTCTAGCACTGCATCCGTCAGTAAGTGCAACTGTTTCAAACTCTGTATGTCTTCGCTTGTTTTCCACAATATCTCTGAGACACCTTGCATACTTACGCACTTTCTGCAAAATTTTCACCAAAGACAAATTCACACGCACTTGGCTCAAAATATCTAAGAATTTCTTGTACTTAGCATCATCTTTTTGCTTCTACAGTCTTTGTGGAAACGGAGGTGGTGGCCTTGTCACAATTACTGGCTCGATCCTTTGTTCTCTTTCTCATTCTCCTCAACTAGCTTGGAACTAATTCTCCTTCAGGACTAACTGTATACTTCTTTTTTTTTTTTTTGGAACTTCTTTTAACACTCTTCCATTTATCAAGGTAACCACGTTGACTTGAGCTTTAGGATTAGGCTCAGTATCACTAGGAAGAGCCCCAACTGGTCGAGTATTTTGGGCACTGGAAAGTTGTCCCAGTTGTCGCTCTAAATTTCTCATCGCTGCTGCTTGGCCCTGCTAGTCAGCCATTAGTTTCTTCGTCATCTCCTCAAGGTGACTCTTCAAGTTTGCATGTTGTTCAGCCTGAGGTGGTCTATATTGTTGTTGAGATGCTTGTGGCCTGTACTGATTTTGAGCACCTTGATTTCACTCCAAGAGAAGTTTGGGTGGTTCCTCCAGTTAGGATTGTAAGTGTTCCCATACGGCCCCTATTTGCATTACCCACAAAACAGACAGACTTTGGATTAACTGGGCATAAGTCGCTTGTGTGGCCCTCTCCACATACTTGACAAAACAATTGAACCTGTTGCACTGGCTGGGCTTGTTGCTTGTTAATAACCAAGGTCATCCGATTGACTTGGTTGGTCAATGTGGAAATCTGAGCTGATAATGCAGAGACGACATCTAACTCGAGAACCCCTGCAGATTTTTGCACTGTGTGTCTGCCCATCTCTTCTTGCCAGTCATGATTTCTTTTGGAGAATTAGTTCAATAACGTATATATATCTTATCAAAGCTTTTCTCCAAAACTTGACCTCCAACTGCAACATCTACCACAATCTTTGTCTCAGGATGTAGCCTTTCTATGTGAGTGTGAGCTAACATTTCATTTGTCTGATTGTGATGAGGACTATCTTCGAGCAACCCCTTGAACCTCTCCCAAGTTGAGTATAAAGACTCCCCCCATTTTTGTTTAAAGGCGACTATATCACTGATCTTTGCAGTTTTGCCTGAAGGGAATAACCTTGCCAAAAATTTCCTTGCCAGATCATTCAATGATAGAATTAGCCGGTTCTGCCTTCAATCATCGCTTTGCTTCGCCAAACACAGAGAACAGGAACAATGTGAGCCTCACATAGTCTGGAGTGAATAGAAGTTCAGGATGTGCTGTTGTGGTCCTCGTGTGGAAGACCCATAAGCTGCCATTCGCATGTAGCACTTGGATCATGCTTTGTTCCAGCTCAAAGTGCCGGGTGATTCTGGGCTTCACAATACTGGAGG
Source organism: Nicotiana obtusifolia (assembly GCA_002018475.1). Lineage (NCBI taxonomy): Eukaryota > Viridiplantae > Streptophyta > Magnoliopsida > Solanales > Solanaceae > Nicotiana > Nicotiana obtusifolia. The sequence goes on from MCJB01050459.1 coordinate 5,594, forward strand.
TGACATTAGCAATGCTAGGCATCGCCACTTCCTGAACAACCATATGTTGCTCCTCTCCCATGTTCACAGGAAATTGAACAAGTGCTTGAAGATTATTTGTGTCCCTTGCTTCCCTCAACCACCTATGAAATGTTCTCTCAGGTTCGGGGTCTAAGCCTTGAAGTGTGTCCTCGCTTCTGACCCTTCGCATTTAATCAACGTCCTTGAGAGCAGAACAACTCAAGTAACGTTAGACTTGAAAAAATAAACAATTAAAGATAAAAATAGAAAGTATATAATTTTCAAGTCCCCGGCAACGGCGCCAAAAAATTTGTTGCTCCAAAATGCACATGCAAGTATACGTGGTCGTACAAGTATTAAAATGATAAGTCGAGTGTCGAACCAACAGAGACTTGTATTAACTCCCATTAAATTCATCAAGATTGTTATTCAGTCGAGCCAATTCGAGTTCAACAGTGTGATTATACTAAAGAATGATTCTAACTAGTAACTAAATTATCAAGCAGCAAATGGTTGTTGTGTATTCAGTAGAGACAAATATTCTAGAGTTGTGATCGATTCACCAATCCAGTTGTGTTCTAGTGCTCTCCCTTTCATACAATTCACTAATGGTTGCTATTTAATCGAACAGTTGCTCTTGTAGCCTTCTCCCGATGTACTACTCGTCTATTCAAAATAAATTAACGATTATATTCCTATGAAATCAATCTATTAAGAACGCATTAACATTACAATATTTAATTAAGCACCGTGACTAGGTATAATCCTATCCTAACCATAAATCCGCCCCCGCCAGTTAAAATCATGCTCTCTTCAATTCTTCTCTAATCTAAACATGGCTTTCCCAAGCATAGCATAGATAGTAAATGATACCTAGCTGCTGGCCAGACAATTAAGTAATTAATTATAGAATTGAAGAAACAACTATATATTGGTGAATCGTAATTAAGGTTAAGTCATTGTTAAACAACAATATTCATGGCTAAATCACAACCCCAGAACTATGGGTTTTAGCCACTAATGATAATAACAATAATTTCACAAGTGTTGAATAAATGAAAATATTAAGAAAAGATGAAGATAACTGAGATATCCTTGCTCCCGGATGTTCCTAGTGTGTATTTTCCTTCAAAGTGGCGTCACTCCTCTCAAAATAGGTTTAGTATTACTTTTACACGTGCTGGGTAGGGTCTTGGACCGAAATAATCTTATCCTGGACAAAGTTGGAGAAATTTCCGTCACTAGCGTCCAGAGCAGCGTGGGGCGGTAGCTCTTTTACATTCACCTTTGGCGCTAGAAATCCACCTTTTTTTATTTTTTCTCCATTTTGGCTCTAATATCGCACCTTTTACCCCCTATTGCCTTAGAATGATTCCTATACATAAAAACACCATAAATTAACATAAAACATGAAGCGATATACATATAAATATATATTCTTTAAGCTAAGAATCACCGAGCACTTATAAATCTCCATTGCACCAACTCTCTTAGCCAACTTCAGAATTTTAGGCTAGTGTAATTGTTTCGTGTCTCATTGATAGATCTATGATGAAATTTAACTGTTCGCACGCTAGTTGCAATCTTACTTTTTCTAATTACTGGAGCCAGAGCGTCCTGGTCAATGCCCTCTACGACTATCAAAATCGGGTATTTCTCCTTTACTGCATTGTCCTTCGGTTGGTAATCATTTTATCAACCAAGGCAACTGCAACAAAAGAAAAATGTATGCCCTAATACAACATGCGTAGTGCTTAACAGAATAAGTCGCTACCTTACACTTGTAAAGCTCCACAGTCCTCTTTCTTTTAGAGGAGGATCCAAGATTTGAACTAATGGTTCCCACTTCCCTGCTATATCAAATAATATACAATAATAACTAATACAGCTGGCCTCTTTTAATCTAACTTCATTTGTAGTGTTTTTTTAAGAAGAAAACAGAAACAACACAAGTGCCTGCAGATGTTGTTTTGTGAAAAAACCAAAGGTAAAGTTTAAAAAACTGACAAATATTATATTCGAACCCTTGCCAACCAACTTACAAAAACATAATCTAAGTTTGGTCCTCCTTTGCTGCTGAACCAAAGGCAGTTTCTAGTACTTGGTTGCCAGCTAAAATTATTTATATTTTAGTGTATGTCTCAATACAAATACAAGATCCGGGTGAAAGTTACTGGGTTTCTGGGAACCCCTACGTGATACTGTAGATCCTCCCCTGCTCTCGTCGATCAGTTACAAAATAAGGTGACAATTAGCCACCATCAAACTGCATACCTTCTACAACTTCTAGACTGGTTTCAGTATAGTTCCCTTTCTCAATTGTGACAACACCTTTTCTCCCAACCTGCCTTAGAGATTTCGAGATCATGCTCCCGATGGCATAATCATTGCCAGCACTAACAGCAGCAACATTTTCAAGCTCGTGATCCTCAACCTGCAAGGTTTAATGATTGTCAACAGACATGTTGAAGATAGTACGGCCTCATGCATCTTAGATAAGAAAGTTGATTTTTAAACATATTCTTGCCCAAAGAATTCTGTCTCTCTGCCTAAAGCAAAAATGCAGAGTAGTTTTTACTTCCTTGTACCTCCCTAGACATCAACTTGAGCTCAGAAATGAGGGCTTGAACAACATATGCTCACGTTGCAGAACCTAGAGAAAGATAATGGCAAAACACACTAGATGTTGTGCAACCATCACCACCAAGATTATTAGTCTTGGCACCAGCTTCCCGAACCAATTTTACTGACGTTTCTCAAAGGGTCGTCCAAATGGATCTGTACTGAAAACAACGGAAATATTCAATGCATTATCTTAAGGTGGAAAAGTAAGAAGACGAAGCACCACTTATTCCATTGAATTTGAAAGTAAGTTGAATCCGAGAAGATCAAAAACCCGATTTTATCTGACAGACTAAATTTGATAGAAGACGTGCATGCAGCTCATTACTTCACTATAAGAAACACTTTTAGCTGTCTTTCATCAGCATTCAAATGTATCTATGTACGATTTCTACATGTTGTTGTTGTCTATGATAATCCAAGTCAGGCTTAGAGTGTGAATCACATTAATGGAAAAATGTAAAAGAACAAGGATGATTAACTAAGAGTTCCCTATTAAGTTCCAGAAATGACAAAAAATAGAATTGCTGGAAAAAGCAGAACAAGTAGGAGGATGGAAGAAACGTCAACTGTTGGCCTCAGAAAGTGTCAAGAGAAGACTTGTTACACATGAATGCTCAAACAAGTTAACTTCCACTACGCAGAATGAAGTGATCTTTTAAGGTGGCGGTGGCACGCTTCTATAATTCCATAGACCTGAACAAATTTAAACCCTGAATGTTGACAACTCTAATAACTCCTTTCTCTATCCTCAGAAGTCAAAAGCAACCAAATTGTACAATAGGAAACAAGAACTTTACAACCATTAAACTACTTTGAGAAGGAATCACAATATAATTTACCAATTTACACAATATGATTTACCAATATGAAAGAGGCACAAATAACAATCTATGATTTTAGTTTCCTCTCCATTTTGAACCATACACAACATAAAAGCTCCTTTAATGGTGAGACCTTAGACCACCAGGAGAGCCAGACACACGTACAAGGAGATTGAAAAAAATAATAAAATGTCAATCCTAGGACTAGAACCTATGATAGAAAAGAATTTTTGAAAGTTTTTTACCACTACACTAGAATCTTCTATAATGTCAAGGAAATTCAACAGTTTATACATAAAAATTTTACCCTATTTGCACAGTATAATTTTCGGCAAAGGGAATTCAATTGAACCCCTTGCCGACACTTGGCTCAGCCGCTGCTTTAGACATCATTCTTCCAATTTACTTTAATTCTATATATTCACACCATTGGAATAGCTTTTGATTTATATATTCCAAGTAACATGGAATTCCAACCTTCTTTTCTTAAGCACAAAATAATACCAGACCTCTCTGGTCTGTGTACATAATAATACCAGAGGTCTATAAATTTTAAACATCTAACAATGTTGTTAATGCTTGTATTGTGAGGGGAAGCCTTAGCACAATGGTGGTTCGCCGTGTGACCAGGAGGTCACGGGTTCAAGTCGCAGAAACAGTTTGTTGCAAAAATGCAAGATAAGGTTACATACTTATGACCCAACATGGTCTGACCGTAGCTGGGAAACCTCCCCCTCCCCCCTCCCACCTCCACCTCAAATAATAGGAGTTTACTGCTTAGTGCACTCGACTGCCTTTTGTTAATGCATGTGATGTACCTCTTTAAAAACAGTTTCGCCATAATTTGGTGCTATTTACCTTCAAAAGCTTAAAATTCAGAGCTCAAAATGGAATCTTGGGCCTCTGTGATATTGTGGCTCAAAATAAAGAATGTTAGAAGGCCCATTTTAGTTCCTTCTACTTGCAATGTTCTTTTAAGGTTTCATTTTATTTTACTTGGTCTTAAATTGTGTTTTTTATTTGATTTTCCCTTTTATGGTAAGCAGTATTAAAAAGCTAATACTGGGAATGTCCAAATAACAGTATTAAAAAGCTAATACTGTTATTTGGACATTCCCTTGTTGGTTAATTTTATTTTTATCTTTTCTTTAAAGAGGATTGCTTGCATTGATGATCAATTTAAAAATAGTCTTCATCTTTTCTTTAAAGAGGATTGCTTGCATGGATGGTCAATTTAAAAATAGTCTAGATATGGTGAAACCTTGGAGCATAATAGAGCTAATTAGTTTGAGATTTGTGAGCACGTAATTTTTGCCATACCCGAAATACTCCTATAAAATCAGTAAAATAATTTTTAATTAATATAAGTCATTTTAGAAATTTTATTAGATTTTAATTATTTATATTTTCTTGCTTGTTTAATTTTTTAAGTAATTAACTCATGAAAATACCCAAAAATATCATGCATTGCATTAAGAATTTATTTTACATTTTTAAGGATTTAATTAGTAGTTGTTGGCTTTATAAAATTGAAAAATCATAAAAAATAATTCATTTTACACTTTTCTTAACTTTTAATCTTTAATTCTTGAAATCAAGTGTTAATTTTAGGATTTGTTATTTAGATTAATTTCACGTTTGGGTAATTTAGGATTTTTAGTTAGTAACTCCTCTCGTCTTAAATTTTAAAATCAATTGATAAAGAAAAGAGTTAAAAATAAAATACAGATAGGGGAAATCGGAGTGGGCTGGCTTATAATTAAATTAAACTAGGCCCAATCGAGACTAAACCGGACCAGCCCAAACCCTTTCCCCCTTTAAAACCAAAACGACCCCGTTTCAGAATTGGCTCATCTGAGGCGTTGATCTTAACAGATCTAACGGCTCAGAACTACCCCACACCCCCAATAAAACAGTCAGAATTAACCCTTACCCCCATTTCCTTCGTCCCAAACGACCCCCCTGTAATACCCCAAACCCTAGCCGCCTAAGCATACATAGCCTTGGCTGCCTCTCCCCTAAAATCCACTCCAAAATCCATCAAAATCACACCCTAGAACCGTCCCTAACCCCGTATCCCAAGTCTGCAACCAGTTTTTACCAGAAATCCATAAAAAGTCTTCCAATCTTAAATCGAAAGCCAAGAAACCCTAAAGTCCGTAATCTTTGACTCAAAGCTTTTGAAAGTCGATTTGAGTGTAATTCGGCTCATGTTGATTGGCATGTTTTAAGTTTGCTCTTTTGGAAATAGCGTTGTTAAGGTAACATTCAAAATGTAGTCGTTTTTTATGAAGTTGATGGTTATGTCTGTAATTGGGCTCATGTTGATTGGCCTGTTTTAAATTTGTTGTTCTAGAAAAAGTGTTGTTAATGTAACATTCAGAATATAATAGTTTTTTTTATGAAGCTAATGGCTATGTTTGTAATTGAGTTCATGTTGATTGGCCTATTTTTAAATTTATTGTTCTGGAAATAGTGTCATTAATGCAAAAATTTAGAAGGTAATTGTTTCTATGAAGTTAATGGCTATATTTGTAATTGGGCTTATGTTGATTAGCCTATTTTAAGACTCTAGAGCCCAAGTAGACCCTATGTTTAGCTAGAAACCAATTAAGTTCCATGCTATTGGTTTGACGCTTTAGACATAAAGATTTGCTTAATTAATAGAGGTGAGTCATACGATTAATAACGATCACTTATGGCCTCTTAACAATTAAATACAAGTCTTAAATAATCAAGTCTTAAATGCCTCAACTTTCGTAGCTTGCTTTTAGGCGCGATAAACAACATTGTGACTATGGGTACGGTTCCCGTGACATAGTCACAATGCCAATTTAGAGAATGCCTCTTAGATGACTCGATTTTAAACTCAAATAATAAAAGTTTTCAAATAATTTGAGGCGAGCCATGCCAAATAAAATTTCAAAACACATGGCCCTCATTAATCAATATTAAAATCCTTGAAAAATCAAGGTGCGCTGTTCATTGAATTTCATGGCCCTCGAAAAGCTAAAAACGTGTAGTTGCTTTATTTTAATAACTCAATTTCAAATCTCAATGTCTATTTAAAATGCGTTACGGATTACAGGTGCATTTATATGATGTGGTTCAGGACATATTTTAATTAACGTTGCAATTCTCCAATAATCATAGAAGCGGTTTAAAGTCAAATATACTATAGGTTAGAAATATGTATTAAAATCAGATAATAAACTGATTATAACAATTGAGCATCCGTGCTAGAACCACGAAATCCAAGGGTGCCTAACACCTTCCCTCAGGTTAACAGAATTCCTAATCTAGAATGTTTGGTTCACAGACTTCGTTAAGAAAGTCAAAATTATTCCTCAATTTGAAATAAAACAGGTGACTTGGGACACCAATCAAAAATTCCAAGTGGCGACTCTGAAAATAAACTAAGATTGAGACATTAATTGAGGAATATATAAGTAACTGCAGAGCGGTGAATAGCAAAATTTGATGAATCAGTGCCAAATATAAAACAAAATTGGATGTTAGAAACATACTAGGAGTAATATGTAAGCAGTTTAAGATCCAAGGGATACTGACAAGGGGGAAATCTTGGAGGTTTCATGGCTAAAAGAAAGCTTTATGAAGAAAATCCTTTTTCTTGGATTTTAGACATGCATACAAGTTCAGTCAGCTGGTAATATAAAGTAATGATAAGGAGACTAAGCTGTATGAACGTTTTGTGATGATTCTGATGCCATATTTCTAAGCTTGAGAAAGTTACAGTTGCAACCTAAAATAATGGAATTATTGTTAGTTCAAGCCACTTCAAAACACTATTCAGCCAAGGCACATACACTGGTATGAACGTAACCAATGCAATCGCAAAAGCTTTAATTGCATTCAGAGTCATCCCTATTTCCATCTTCTTCATCGGTAGGAGATTTCTGGTTACCGAAAAGAACAAAAACTTGACTTACAAAAAGGACGAGATAAAATGTGGAAATAACGTTTAGATATGCAAAAGTATTTACTTGAACCTTCCAACATGAAGATGTTGAGTCAGTATATAAACTTGACCAGGTAACTCCCTATCTATGAGTTTAATTACTCATAGAATTTAGTTTATATTCAACTTCGTTTGCTGCATAAATGGCTATGGCTGGAAGACAAAAGTTTTTTCACAACTTTGAAAGAGGCTTTGAACAAGGTGGTCAAAGCCCAGGAATCACAGATATACATTGTTCCACTTAAAAACGAAAAGTTTCGAGCTTTGGAAGTTGATGATGTGTTAGTTTCTTTTTCCTTCTTCCGTCATTATTTATTGAAAGAACAAAGATGTCTCAGGTTTGTGTTGTAAAATGAGTAAAGTATCATCTCCAAACTAACACATCATCAACTTCCAAAGCTCGAAACTTTTCGTTTTTAAGTGGAACGATGTATATCTCTGATTCCTAGGCTTTGACCACCTTGTTCAAAGCCTCTTTCAAAGTTGTGAAAAAACTTTTGTCTTCCAGCCATAGCCATTTCTGCAACAAACGAAGTTGGATATAAACTAAATTCGATGAGTAATTAAACTCATAGATAGGGAGTTACATGGTCAAGTTTATATACTGACTCAACATCTTCAGATTGGAAGGTTCAGGTAAAATACTTTTGCATATCTAAACGTTATTTCCACATTTTATCTCGTCCTTTTTGTAAGCCAAGTCTTTGTTCTTTACAGTAACGAGAAATCTTCTACCTAACAATTGTAGCCACTATCTGTGTAAAGGAACAATTTGAATTTACAAGTTGTCTTTCAGAAGCAGCTCCCACTTGATTCTGAAAAAGGGTATAAATCCAAACAGAAACAAGATCACTTACAAACACGGCCAGTAGTTTCATAAAGATGACTATACTCTTAATATAAGTCAATTAGCATTACTTAGTTACAAACATAACCATTACATTCACAAATACAGTATACTCTGGATTCTTACACTAACAGTACTATTTCCAACATAGCCAGCTTAATAAGATAGACTGCAGATCCAAATTATAAGAACATTGTTGCCAGAATAGCCATTATGTTAATGACATCGACCACAATTCAGATTTAATACTAGTAGTGCTCCTTTCTAGAACAGTGACTTTTAAGACAGGCCAAACGATTTCGGCATCAATGTTCAAAACAGCCTGAGTTCGAACTTTACAATAGTTTCAGAAATAGCCACATTATCAGGTCTTAATTGTCAGAAAAGACAGCCTGATCTTAGACAAAACAGTTTTCGAGTGTCTTAAATGCTGCTGGAACAGGCCGGATCCACAAATATAATTCATACATCGAGACAGAGTTCAGAGGATATTAGTCTAGCTTTTCTTTATGCCTTAAAAAAAAGGTCATTCTTAAACCAGTTCGAACAGGTCTAACAAGGCAATGAGTAATTACAGGGTTAAAGCATTTGGACTACTGTAAATTCTCTTGATACAGTATGTAAACTTATCACATAATTTCTTAATGGACCCATTCCAATCCTATTTATTGTCACATAAGCCAATCACTCTTCAATGTGCTTAAACAGTCTTCATTACAACAGAATCATCATTACCATGCTGGGGAATAAATACCAATAATTATCAAAATAGTTTAAGGATCAGTTTCAGGAATTCAATGCATCAGATAAACGATGCTATCAGTAAGATAAACAGAAAAGGGTAGAAGCAGAAAACACCAAGAGAAATTAAAACATAAAGAAGAACAGAAGAATAAAATACCTCGGACTAAAATTTCTTCAAACTTTGATTTTCAAGTTAAAATTAACTTTAACCATGTGTTCTTGTTAAGAACACATGGTTCATAGCTTAGGGATGGGGAAGTAACGGTGGTGATTTGGGACGATTTGAACGGGTTTTGGAGGAGTTTTAGTGGGAGAAATGGCCATGGCTGTGTGGTTGAGCGAGGCAGCTAGGGTTTAACGCGAGGCGCTGTTCGGACGAGGGAGGCGGAAATGGGGTAGGGTTTAGTTTAGGACAACTTTATATTAGGGTAGGATTAGTTCCGAGGCGTTAGATCATTTTAGATCAACGGCTCAGATGCAACCGGACCCTTCTTTATTTTTTTTAAAAAAAAAGGATTTGGGCCTGTTTTAATTAGTTTAGATTGGGCCTGGTTTGTTTTAAAACAAACCAGCTCAGTCCGGTTTCCTTTTTTTCCTTTAATTTTTAATTATTTATTTTAAACTTCTTTTTTTAATTTTAATAACTAGATTACTTAGTAGCTAAAATCTTAATTCACCTAAATGAAAAATTAATCTAAATTATCTATTTATAAAAATTAAAATAACCCTTGAATCTAAGAATTGAATATTAAAATTAAGAAAATTGTAAAATGAATCATTTTTTATGATTTTTCAATTTTGTAAAATAATTAATTACTAATTCAATCCTAGAGGTGTAAAAATAAATCTAAATGCAATGCATGATATTATTAGGTATTTTCATGAATTAATTAATTAATAATTAAATATAAAAATCTAACAAAATTCCTAAAATGGTTAATAATTAATTAAAACCTATTTTATTTGATTAATGAGAGTGTTTTGATCACGGCAAAAATCACGTGCTCACAGTTGTTACTAAATGTATTGCATCGTATTGTTACTTTAAGTACGATAGTTTAATAGTTATTTAAATTGTATTGTATTGTATCGTTTAATTCGTCATTACAAAATAATAGAAAGTGTCATCTCGTAACGACCGACTTAGTGTGATCGCATCGTTACCTTAATTTTTCCTCTCTTCTTGTATTTCCTTATTATTAAATAATTATATTTTATCCTTTACCGTATTTTATATAATAATTCTACCTCGTACCTTATTTTTTCTTTGTAATATTGCAAGTTTATTCTCCATATTATTGGTGTGTGATATCGGCAAAAAAAAATACAACTTATCCAAACATTTTATTCATCAAAACAAAACAATACAATACAATACATTACAATACGATATATTATGAGACGTTATTTAACGACTATCCAAACAAGCTGTTAATAGTCTCAAGCAACTGAAGTCTGGTCAACAACACTAAATATCTTGTTTTTTCCTTGCACCAATTGAAAGACCATATACTAAGGACTAGGATACAACTGCTTCTGAAACGATATAAAGATTTAGTACATCTTTATTTATAACCACTACTGAAAGGCAAACTTTATATGCCAAACCACTTTTGGTCCCACAGACAATCTCATTCAGTTTTCTTGAGGTTATAAATGGAATTAAGTCATTAACTCATCAACAATCAATATCGATCAGCTGCGTGATTCAAAAATCTGCAAGAAGTAGGCATATCTGCTCCAATCTACAAACAGACAAGCACCAGGGCCACTGATAACAACGACAACAACAACATTATCGCGTGCCTTGGACATGAATTCCTCTTGCCTGGATAAACTAGATGATCAATACTGTACATATCATGAAGCACTTCTGGGATAACAATGTTAGAGATATCAACATACTGAAAGGTGGAGCATATCAAGATCATACACAAACATTATCGCGCGCCTCTATTTCATGCTCCAATTCACAGATGATTAGCATAGCTCGTAGTCTATCAGAGTAACGGGACACCTCAAATCTGTACATGTAATTCCCTACAATTACACAATTATATTCAACCAACGACTTTTGATATATTATCCATGAGCCGTCAAAGTAGGACAGTCCTTGCAATGCAGGTGCAAGCTGTAAATAATCTTGGACTAGTCAAAAATCTTACCATAAAGATCTGATTTCTTAGACTAGTCCACAATCTTAGCATGGCAAAAGGCTAGAACATCATTGCAAACAACAAATGAGGGTTCAGGCAGCAAAACCCATTCTTTAAAAAGATTATTGATATCCAGCATCTCAAAGTGATTCTTGATTGATATGACATATCACTAGAAAGCACATAAAGCCGCCCATAAGAAAAAACACAAACGGTGGGGCCTGGGAGCTTGCAACTTTCTGAATCCTTTCATCCATTCCCTAGTATGAATATCATAAACTTTTGACTTCCAGAGGGTAAATTAGCTCATCATGGTCGTGCTGCTCATTACCAACAAAGTACACTTTAAAGTCATAGGAAGTAATCCCACTTTTCAGGGGAAAACAAGCTGGCCATCCGCTCGTAGGACACAACATAGTACAGACAGCAATTGTCACGATCAAAGGCATATGCAGTGATATCTTCATTTTCTTTAAAAGACCATTACTGTGGAAGACCAATTCTTGTAATCAACGGGCAACTACTCAAATGTTTCACTATCTGTCTCTATTCTCTTTTCTCTACTTCCTACAACAACAATTTTCATATCATTCACCATAGAATCAAAAACAGAAAGATTGAATGGGCCTGAAGGAAGAAAGTAACTCAATATTCTATCTAGAACAAAATAGCGTCTATCAATTACTATTACTTTTAGTGAACATCAGAAAATAATACAGAAACATGTTCCTATTCCAGCGAGCATGTCTATTCTAGAATTTATTTTTCTAATGACAATCAGAAATACAACACCGAAACACGTACGGTATGACACATATGTGCACTCAAATTCAGAAAAAACAAACAGAGAAATAAGCGTGAGAGCAAACAGAACAGAGGCCATTACAAAAAGGGGTGAGGGAGAGATTAACAATCTTCAGAAGGGTGAGACTGTGAGCGGTGAGAAAGAGACAATTATTATCAATTTAAGCAATTTCTCTTATCCCCGACAGTTTTATCAATTACAGAGTTTCTCAACTCCCTAGTAATGATCTTATTCATGCCCCTCTATGTTTATGTTTCTATGAAAAATTAATAAGAACTTTTTAAACCAAGGTTGTTTCTTAGCCACATGAAGCACTGAGTATAAGCACATAGGCAGATTCTTTCTCTGATGCTTTTCTATGTTTATATAGAAGGAAAAGGAGAAAGGGACGAAGTAAAAGAAGTGGAAATTACAAATTATACCTGTTGCAATAAGAAAGAGGATAATCACTTTTGGAGTAGCTTCCCCACATCTTTTGGCTTGTAATTCTGATTTTGTGTGATGTGATAGATAGGTCTTGGGAGAAGCCATCTTTTTACGGAAATAACATGATTTCTATGTATGGACATACGCCTATATGATTAAAATAAAATGATAAAACAATGACCCACAAGAATTTATTTCATAAAGATTGTGTTAAGCAGCAACCTGCAGGAGCCTTCGCCAAATCCTCGTTCTTTTTCTGCAAAAAACAAGAGAGACCATTGTTTTAAAATCATATATTTTTACGATAAGGGCTGTAAAAAGTCAGAGAGAGGAGCTGGCAAAGATCTTTTGAGGTCAATGCTCCAGGTAGATGGTAAGAAGTCTTGTGGGCATTTGAAAAGACCAACCTATACAAGTTTAGCTAACCTATGGGCTATGGGACAGACTCGACTAGTGAGATATAGTACTCAGAAAGTTTTTCAGCAACAAAGCAACTGTTAAGCATATTGGAAATATGCTACCAGCGTATGACCCTTTGGCTAGCGCATTATTAAAGCCAGGCTACCTCGAGGGAAGCTTGTTTATATATCTCTTCTTTGTATAGCTTATAGCCTTATATCACCAAGAAAAAATGCAAGTTTGCTAAAAAGAAGATAATATGGGACAGCCTTAAGATCGAGCAAGAAATACATGAGACACAATATAAATCGTAAACATGAGAGCAATTTTAACTAGTGCTGACCTTCAACTCAGATGTTACCATTAGTTGGCTCCTTGACAACTTGGACAGATCGAATGAGCTGCTAGTCTGAGCAGCCCTAAGAACTAGATCCATAACAGCTGTTGCAGTCATACAACTGGTAAGCCCCTATTGGCTGCTGAAGACTAGATTCCCAAGACAGCTGGCTGCAAAATCTATTATATCTGCAAGACATCATTGAAGAGAGAATAAAATAGACTTACAATTTCACTTCCTTTTGCCCGAGACAGAAATGAAAAGGAGATTACAAAAATATCTTTTATAAAACCAAAATAATGGTGAATAAAGAAATCCTGGAGCAGTGATCTGTATTCCTTATTTCATTTATCATTGGGCCAGGGGTGGGAGAAGTTAGACATATCTATAACAGCGTAGGTGTTCAACAAATCATTACCCTCTAGATAGGAAAAATTAGAAGTTAAGATAATAACGATAAATGCATGTCTCTTCCAAGACAAACTTGACAAATTGCTATTGCAATATCTCTGAATTCTCCATTTTAGTAACGGATGCAAAATTCCAAAAGTACTTAAGTTTCTCTTTTCTCCTACTTAACAAACAATAACTTAGAAGCTTTATCACAATGAATCCAATACTTCAAGAACTCTAATGCTAAAGTTTCTTTAGAATTCAATAAGATTGAATGGTAAACTCCCATGAAATATGAGATGCAATCCTTACACCGTGAAGACACTGAAAGTTAACAAATTTGATTCTTTGAGTCCGCTGTGATTATGACAGAGCAACCAGTCCGAGTAGGTATAAGACAACAAATTTATTAAGCAAAGCAATTTGCATAAAAGGAAACCAGTTGCCGAGTTTAAAAATCAAATGAAACGATTTTGAATCTAACACACTCAAAAGATAATACAATTTTCAGTTAAAACCCAAAATCATAAGGGATTTTTATAGCTGAGCCTCGCCTTCAGTAAGGCCTCATATGCAGAATGAGTTGTTATAGTTTTAACTGATTAATAGGATTTGTTATGCTTTAATTGAACTTCGCTTTTACAGCATCATTTCACCAGGCAAATAATGCCCAACAACAATATAATTATGTAAAAGAAATGAACGACTATGCAATAACTATAAGAACAAAGCGGGTTAACAGGTAACTCAGAGGACACTTGAGAAATATGAAAAAAAAAATTCAGGCAAATACATATAGAAAAATAAACAGGAAATCTACTAAGGAGCACATATGTGCTGGCAAATGGAACGTTTATTGTCAAAAGAAGAAAAATGCATTTAGGGTGAGTTAAAGAAAATGGAGAGCACTTTAAACTTGAAAAGGGACATTAAACAAAGATAAGCAGTACTAGTAAGTCAGCCTAGAATTAAGCGAAGAATTCATAATATTGTAAGGTTAAAGGTAACAAAAGAAGATAGATTTAGATTCCAATAAACATGGAACACCATTTATTCTACGAGTCCACTAAAAAGGATTCAATACCAGAACCTAAAAAGGATAGAAGAAGAGAAACAGAGAAGAAACTTTACCTGTTTTAACTTTTCTTACAGATGCCTAAATCTCTGTCTTTTCTCCATACAAAGATGATGCTGATCTGATCGGAGGACATAATCTCCCTACCACATCTGCGGATATACGAGTTAAGGAGTGTCAATTTCCCCAAAGGTCCTAACCAGTAGGCTGCGCATAAAAAAAGTCCTTCTAAGTACCATAGTTTGCGAGTTAATTAGAACTTACATACCAGCTTTCTGTTTTGTAAGTGATGCTACGTGCATAAACATGACTCGACCCCTTTGTCTAGCAAAAATCTTCACTTCCTAACACGAAATCAGCAGAGAATAAAGAATTCGTACTATTCTCAGGTGCATTACTAGTCATTAACTTCTCATATGACCTGATCTATAAGTTCAAATAACTGCATAGTTAGTGCAACTTACAAACCTTTTCTACCAAAATTTATCTTTAAGCCAGGCATGGGATTGAATATTTGAATAAGTTAACATTCCTTATAAAATCAAGGAATAGCTTGTTGAACTCTTCTAGCAACACCTCACGAAACAAGAAGCTCATATGTTGCAGCAAAGCATAGTAATCATCCTGAATTGGTGTCGGGTACGCTTAACCACGATTAGAACCAGTTTCTAACCCACACTTAATTTTCAAAGAGAACAGTTGGAACACAGAATTGTGATCACCAATACGACGGAAATTGTTAAGCATAACAAAATATATTTGTAAATCAAGAGATATGCCATGCGACAACATCAAATGCAGAAAATCATTCACATCATCTAGTAAGTTTCTTTTTCTATAAGGACCATATAGTAAGTTTCTTTTGCACAACCTATTAATTACAGCACTATAATCTCTAATAGAGATTTCGAAGCCTTTCTCGATCATCTTTTTGAACAGAGCCACCGCCTTATTCACATCACCTTTTGCACAATGTGCTTTTATAAGAATGGTGTAATCATACTTCATCAGGCCAACATCACGATCTTCGAGAGAAGAAAATAGTTTCTCAGCATATTTTAGGTCTCCTTGTACACATAACCATTTAGGAGATTGTTGTATGTGACACGACTTGGCAGAAGATTGTTGTCTATCATCTCATCATGTAATCGGATAGCACCTTTCATATCTCGAGCTTTGCAGAAACTTTGGATAATGGTGTTGTACGAAACTTCATCAGGCCAAGGACCCATCGTTAACATATTCTTTAGTATCTGAACAGACTCATGCATCTGACTTATTTTGCCGTGGCATTTCATTATCACTGTGCGAGTAACATGAGTTGGTTCCATGCCCCTTGCTTTCATTTCCTCTTGCAACTCTAAGATGGTTTGAATATTTCCTCCCTCCCTATACATCCATAAGAGTTGTGTACGTGACCTCTGTTGGTATCAAACTAACTGATCTTTTCACCACACATTTTCAAGAATTATACATTACAGAAAGCAAAAGTTTTTAATTTGTAGTGTTTTTATATAGTTTCTAAATCATTTTTAATGATGATAGTGTCTAGGCCAGCTTGTGCGGCGCACCTTGACTAATTCACCTAATAGGCTATTTTCTCCTGCCATTTCAAGCCTAGCATCTGAAAGTGCATTTTAATCTTGATCCATGTTGAATACCACCTTCAACACATATTGTTAGAACAAAGCAGCTAACTAATTACCTAATTCTAAACTATTTTAGTAGTAAGAGCGGACCAATTAATCTATTACCCCCATAAAATAGATAAAGACATAAGAATAACTTCAAAATTTGAAACATACCACACGAATATTGACCCACTCTTACTCAATACTCATCAAGTAGAACACCTGGAAACAAGGAAATGTAAAAAGATAAATGTTTCCATAAAACTCATCATTATAAGAACAAATCACACCATCAACACAAACAATTCGCAAGAGAAAATGATCTCTTATGCGCACTTAAAATTTAAAGCATAGAAAATGACTCCACAAAGCTCTTTTGAATTATTAACATATCTTTTGTGTAAGTTTTTACTGATCTCATGTGAAAATGGTCGTTTAACTAAAATAACATTTGTAGTTTAGTACAAAATCAAATCCCTCAGATTGCAAGCTAAACCTCAAAAAAGAAAAAAAAATATTCTTGAAAAGCTAAAAAAGCCAAAAAGAAAAGCAATAGAGATAGAGAAAGATACCTAAATTCCCAAAAGGGAACTTGAAGAAAGTTCCTTGACATTCATGAAGAAACAAGCAGAGCAGATAAAGTATTTGACATTTATCAAATACCGCATAGATACAAACACGGTAAGAGCAACACGGTAAGTGCAATCAGATCTCTAGGTCCAACTAGGAACGGCATCACAATGTAACCAGCGGCTATATCAGATCTCTAGACGGAGTCATTCCCATGGTCCTCTTCATCGATAGCAGATTTCTATTTAACTCTCCCTTAATGCTCTCTGTGTCCAAATCCACCTCCCTCAAATAAGAATTCAAGCTAAACATTACAAAAAGCACATAAGAAATAATCTTCAAGCCTAAAATTGTAGCTTCAGCAAAATCTTCTTCTCCAATTTCTAAAATGAAACAAAAAATCTCTCTTTTTTTTTCCATTGATTTCTCTTTAATGGATAGATTTCTATTTTTTCATTGATTTCTCTCTTTTTTTTGCTTTTCAATCACTATGTATGAGTGTGTGTGAGGGAGAGCGAGAGAGATACTCTAGTTTTTGGAGTTGAGTGCGTGTGTGAGAGTGAGAGATTTTTTGTTTCATTTTAGAAATTGGAGAAGGTGGTTTTATCGAAGCTACAATTTTAGGCTTGAAGATTATTTCTTATGTGGTTTTTGTAATGTTTAGCTTGAATTCTTATTTGAGGGAAGTGGATTTGGACACAGAGAGCATTAAAGGAGAGTTAAATAGAAATCTGCTATCGATGAAGATGAAGAGGACCATGGAAATGGGGATGACTCCACCTAAAGATCTGATATAGCCCCTGGTTATGCTGTGATACCGTTCCTAGTTAAATATTTCACCTAGAGATCTGATTTGCTCTTACCGTGTTTGTACCTATATAAATATAAAGAGGAAAGATGATGTTAATACTGGGTATAAGCTTTGCAATATTTGATGAACTTGATGGTTGCTGGTGCTTCACTCATGAATGGGTTGGGATTTTTTGCTTTCAGTGCTTCTATTATCTGCTCTGCTTGTTTCTTCAGGAATGTCAAGGAACTTTCTTCAAGTTCCCTTTTGGGAATTTAGGTATCTTTCTCTATCTCTATTGCTTTTCTTTTTACTTTTTTTTGGTTTAGCTTGCAATATGAGGGATTTGATTTTGTACTACATTACAAATGTCATTTTAGTTAAACGACCATTTTCTCTTGCGAATTGTTTGTGTTGATGGTGTGATTTGTTCTTATAATGATGAATTTTATGGAAACATTTATCTTTTTACATTTCCTTGTGTTCTACTTGATGAGTATTGAGTAAGAGTGGGTCAATATTCGTGTGGTATGTTTCAAATTTTAAAGTTATTCTTATGTCTTTATCTACTTTATGGGGGTAATAGATTAATTGGTCCGCTCTTACTACTAAAATAATTTAGAATTAGGTAATTGGTTAGCTGCTTTGTTCGAACAATATGTATTGAAGGTGGTATTCAACATGGATCAAGATTAAAATGCACTTTCAGAAGCTAGGCTTGAAATGGCAGGAGAAATTAGCCTATTAGGTGAATTAGTCAAGGTGCGCCGCACAAGCTGGCTTAGACACCATCATCATTAAAAAAGATTCAGAAACTATATAAAAACACTACAAATTAAAAACTTTTGCATTCTGTAATGTATAATTCTTGAAAATATTTAGTGAAAAGATCAGTTAGTTTGATTCTTATGAATCAGAAAGTGATAATCCCTTGGACAAAGGGAAAATGCTTTATTCTACACTTTGGTTGAAGGTAACATTCATACCATTGGATGTGCGTTGGTTGAATATTGTCTTTTACCAGACCATCTTTGTCTTTAATTGCAACATGTTATCCAAGACTGTATGATACTCTCAAACTCCAATACCGTAGCATTTTGATCTTTGTTTTACCATGACAGTTTAGATAATTCATTTCCTTGTCCAAAAGCCAGTTGAAAGTAAGTGTCTCCAACACATTGCCGTCATGTTTACTGATAAACGTTTGCAGTTAGGGTGCAGCAGAGAGTCTTGTATCTATCACTATACATTTACTTTCATTCTAATGGCATCTTGAACTTTAGTAAACATGACGGCAATGTGTTGGAGATCCTTACTTTCAACTGGCTTTCGGATAAGGAAATAATTATCTAAACTGTCAAGGTAAACAAAGATCAAAATGCTACTGTATTGGAGTTTGAGAGGATCATACAGTCTTGGATAACATGTTGCAATTGAAGATAAAGAAGGTCTAGTAAAAGACAATATTCAACCAACACACATCCAATGGTATGAATGTTACCTTCAACCAAAGTGTTGAATAAAGCATTTTCCCTTTGTCCAAGGGATTATCACTTTCTGATTTATAAGAATCAAACTAACTGATCTTTTCACCAAACATTTTCAAGAATTATACATTACAGAATACAAAAGTTTTTAATTTGTAGTGTTTTTATATAGTTTTTAATTTTTTTTTTAATGATGATGGTGTCTAGGCCAGCTTGTGCGGCGCACCTTGACTAATTCACCTAATAGGCTAATTTCTTCTGCCATTTCAAGCCTAGCTTCTGAAAGTGCATTTTAATCTTGATCCATGTTGAATACCACCTTCAACACATATTGTTAGAACAAAGCAGCTAACCAATTACCTAATTCTAAACTACTTTTGTAGTAAGAGCGGACCAATTAATCTATTACCCCCATAAAATAGATAAAGACATAAGAATAACTTCAAAATTTGAAACATACCACACGAATATTGACCCACTCTTACTCAATACTCATCAAGTAGAACACCAGGAAACAAGGAAATGTAAAAAGATAAATGTTTCCATAAAATTCATCATTTTAAGAACAAATCACACCATCAACACAAACAATTCGCAAGAGAAAATGGTCGTTTAACTAAAATGACATTTGTAGTGTAGTACAAAATCAAATCCCTCAAATTGCAAGATAAACCAAAAAAAAGTAAAAAGAAAAGCAATAGAGATAGAGAAAGATACCTAAATTCCCAAAAGGGAACTTGAAGAAAGTTCCTTGACATTCCTGAAGAAACAAGCAGAGCAGATAATAGAAGCACTGAAAGCAAAAAATCCCAACCCATTCATGAGTGAAGCACCAGCAACCATCAAGTTCATCAAATATTGCAAGCTTATACCCAGTATTAACATCATCTTTCCTCTTAATATTTATATAGGTACAAACACGGTAAGAGCAAATCAGATCTCTAGGTGGAATATTCAACTAGGAACGGTATCACAGTGTAACCAGGGGCTATATCACATCTTTAAGTGGAGTCATCCCCATTTCCATGGTCCTCTTCATCTTCATCGATAGCAGATTTCTATTTAACTCTCCTTTAATGCTCTCTATGTCCAAATCCACTTTCCTCAAATAAGAATTCAAGCTAAACATTACAAAAACCACATAAGAAATAATCTTCAAGCCTAAAATTGTAGCTTCGGTAAAACCACCTTCTCCAATTTCTAAAATGAAACAAACCATCTCTCTCTCACTAGACTGACTCACTCTCACACACGCACTCAACTCCAAAAACTAGAATATCTCTCTTGCTCTCCCTCACACACACTCATACACAGTGATTGAAAAGCAAAAAAAAGAGAGACATCATTAAAAAAATAGAAATCTATCCATTAAAGAGAAATCAATGGAAAAAAAAAAGAGATTTTTTGTTTCATTTTAGAAATTGGAGAAGGTGATTTTGCTGAAGCTACAATTTTAGGCTTGAAGATTATTTCTTATGTGTTTTTTGTAATGTTTAGCTTGAATTCTTATTTGAGGGAGGTGGATTTGAACACAGAGAGCATTAAGGGAGAGTTAAATAGAAATCTGCTATCGATAAAGATGAAGAGGACCATGGAAATGGGAATGACTCCGTCTAGAGATCTGATATAGCCGCTGGTTACATTGTGATGCCGTTCCTAGTTGGACCTAGAGATCTGATTTGCACTTACCGTGTTGCTCTTACCATGTTTGTATCTATGCGGTATTTGATGAATGTCAAATACTTTATCTGCTCTGCTTGTTTCTTGATGAATGTCAAGGAACTTTCTTCAAGTTCCCTTTTGGGAATTTAGGTATCTTTCTCTATCTCTATTGCTTTTCTTTTTGGCTTTTTTAGCTTTTCAAGAATACTTTTTTTTCTTTTTTGAGGTTTAGCTTGCAATCTGAGGGATTTGATTTTGTACTACACTACAAACGTTATTTTAGTTAAACGACTATATTCACATGAGATCAGTAAAAACTTACACAAAAGATATGTTAATAATTCAAAAGAGCTTTGTGGAGTCATTTTCTATGCTTTAAATTTTAAGTGCGCATAAGAGATCATTTTCTCTTGCGAATTGTTTGTGTTGATGGTGTGATTTGTTCTTATAATGATGAGTTTTATGGAAACATTTATCTTTTTACATTTCCTTATTTCCTAGTGTTCTACTTGATGAGTATTGAGTAAGAGTGGGTCAATATTCGTGTGGTATGTTTCAAATTTTGAAGTTATTCTTATGTCTTTATCTATTTTATGGGAGTAATAGATTAATTGGTCTCTTACTACTAAAATAGTTTAGAATTAGGTAATTGGTTAGCTGCTTTGTTCTAACAATATGTGTTGAAGGTGGTATTCAACATGGATCAAGATTAAAATGCACTTTCAGAAGCTAGGCTTAAAATGGCACGAGAAATTAGCCTATTAGGTGAATTAGTCAAGGTGCGCCGCACAAGCTGGCCTAGACACCATCATCATTAAAAAAGATTTAGAAACTATATAAAAACACTACAAATTAAAAACTTTTGCATTCTGTAATGTATAATTCTTGAAAATGTTTGGTGAAAAGATCAGTTAGTTTGATTCTTATGAATCAGAAAGTGATAATCCCTTGGACAAAGGGAAAATGCTTTATTCAACACTTTGGTTGAAGGTAACATTCATACCATTGGATGTGCGTTGGTTGAATATTGTCCTTTACCAGACCTCTTTTGTCTTTAATTGCAACATGTTATCCAAGACTGTATGATCCTCTCAAACTCCAAGACAGTAGCATTTTGATCTTTGTTTTACCTTGACAGTTTAGATAATTCATTTCCTTATCTGAAAGCCAGTTGAAAGTAAGTGTCTTCAACACATTGCCGTCATGTTTACTAAGGTTCAAGATGCCATTAGAATGACAGTAAATGTACAGTGAGAGATACAAGACTCTCTGCTGCACCCTAACTGCAAACGTTTATCAGTATATATAACATCATCACATCATAAAAAAATTACACATCCGGTTATCTTTGACAAACCAATGTAACATACTATTTCTTCTATTTGGAGTCTGTGACCTTGTCTGATGAAGTTTATGCCTGCCGTGATATGAATAAAGTAGCAAATGTTTTACCTACTAAATAGTAGTAATATACAACTCATTTTGTTGTGCTCAACATTTCTACCAATCATAGTATCATATTCCTACCAAATACGTTCTTCCTTTATCACTGCAAAGGCCTTAAGATTATGTTGATACTCTAAGAAGCTAAATACAATTTAAGACGGTAGAAAGACAATCAAACTAGTTTTGAAGTGGCTTGAAGGTAAATAGCACCAAAAAGGACAGATTTTTATATGACAGATATTTTCAATTAATCTCTTTTCTTATCCCTCTAGTCAGTAACCCTTTAGTAGCATAATTGAAACTTCAGCAAAAAGAAAAAATGAGTTGTTCTTTGAATCATTTACCTACAATTACATTAAAAAATGGTTCAGTACACAGATGAAAGGGTATATGGTTCTTTGTTGAACACAAGAGCTATGGCTAAAGAATTGTACTTTAACCATGATGGTTCTACCACAAAGAAACTTCTTGTCACTATGGGGCTTTTTTTTTTTTTTGGGTGCTTTTGTTATGTTTTGTTTGGTTTTCAAGTTTTTGAGCTGGGTGTGCAGGGCAGGTGTGGATTTGGTGCCAGAGCTGGTTGGAGTGACATTGGGTCCAAAAGGAAGAAATGTAGTGCTTAGAAATAAGTATGGTCCTCCCAACATAATTTTAGCAAAACTGTTCTTAAAGAGGTACATCACAAGCATTAACAAAAGGACAGTCGAGTGCACTAGCATTAAGCTCCTACTATTTGGGGGGG
>MCJB01050459.1:28552-41670 GCA_002018475.1 Nicotiana obtusifolia
GAGAGGGGGGTGTTTCCCCGCTAGGGCCAGACCACGTTAGGTCATATGTATGTAATCTTATCTTGCATTTCTGCAACAAACAGTTTCCGCGACCTGAACCTTTGACCTGCTTGAACCCGTGACCTCTTGGTCACACGACGAACTACCAATGTGCTACGGCTCCCCTTCACATTACAAGCATTAACAATATTGTTAGATGTTTAAATTTTATAGGCCTCTGGTATTATTTGATAGGGTAATGTGTACGCAGACCAGAGAGGTCTGGTATTATTTGGTGTTTAACAAAAAAAGGTTGGAATTCCATGTTACTTGGAATATGTAAATCAAAAGTTATTCCAATGTTGTCAATATATAGAATTAAAGTAAATTGGAAGAATGACGTCTAAAGCAGTGGCGGAGCCAAGTGTCGGCAAGGGGTTCAATTGAATTCCCTTTGCCGAAAAAATAGGGTAAAATTTTTATGTATAAACTGTTGAATTTCCTTGACATTATAGAAGATTCTAGTGTAGTGGTAAAAAGGTTTCAAAAATCTTTTCTATCGTAGGTTCAAGTCCTAGGAGTGACATTTTATTATTTTTTTCAATCTCCTTGTACGTGTGTCTGACTCTGCCAGTGGTCTAAGGTGTCACCATTAAAGGAGCTTTTATGTTGTGTATGGTTCAAAATGGAGAGGAAACTAGAATCATAGATTGTTATTTGTGCCTCTTTCATACTTGTGTAAATTGGTAAATCATATTGTGATTCCTTCTCAAAGTAGTTTAATGGTTGTAAAGTTCTTGTTTCCTATTGTACAATTTGGTTGCTTTTGACTTCTGAGGATACAGAAAGGAGTTATTAGAGTACTCAATATTCAGGGTTTAAATTTGTCTTCAGGTCTATGGAATTATAGAAGCGTGCTACTGCCACCTTAAAAGATCACTTCATTCTGCATAGTGGAAGTTAACTTATTTGAGCATTCATGTGTAACAAGTCTTCTCTTGACACTTTCTGAAGCCTACAGTTTGACGTTTCTTCCATCCTCTTACTTGTTCTGCTTTTTCCAGCAATTCTATTTTTTGTCATTTCTGGAACTTAATAGGGAACTCTTAGTTAATCATCCTTGTTCTTTTACATTTTTCTATTATTGTGATTCACACTCTAAGCCTGACTTGGATTATGATAGACAACAACAACATGTAGATATCGTACATAGGTACATTTGAATGCTGATGAAAGACAGCTAAAAGTGTTTCTTATAGTAAAGTAATGAGCTGCATGCACGTCTTCTGTCAAATTTAGCCTGTCAGATAAAATCGGGTTTTTGAGCTTCTCGGATTCAACTCACTTTCAAATTCAATGGAATAGGTGGTGCTTCGTCTTCTTACTTTTCCACCTTAAGACAATGCATTGAATATTTCCATTGTTTTCGGTACAGATCCATTTGGAGGATTCTTTGGAAAATGTCAGAGTAAAATTAGTCCGGGAAGCTGGTGCCAAGACTAATAATCTTGCTGGTGATGGTTGCACAACATCTATAGTGCTTGCTCGTGATCTGGTTGCTAAAGGTGCCAAGGGTTGAAGGGAATGGAATAACCTATAGACATCTCTTTTTTAAGATAAAAACGGCTTTCTTGATTTGGTTATAATTGTGTTTAGTCATTATCTTTCCCTAGGTTACTGCAACGGGAGCAAATGTTGCTCAAGTGTCTCGTGGAATTAAGAAAACTGCTAAAGCCCTCATTTCTGAGCTCAAGTTGATGTCTAGAGAGGTACAAGAAAGGAAAAATTACTCTGCGTTTTTGCTTTAGGCAGAGAAACAGAATTCTTTGGGCAAGAATATGTTTAAAAATCAGCTTTCTTATCTAAGATGCATGAGGCTTCAACATGTCTGTTGACAATCATTAAACCTTGCAGGTTGAGGATCACTGAGGATCACGAGCTGGAAGATGTTGCTGCTGTTAGTGTTGGCAATGATTATGCCATCGGGAACATGATCTCGAAATCTCTAAGGCAGGTTGGGAGAAAAGGTGTTGTCACAATTGAGAAAGGGAACTATACTGAAACCAGTCTAGAAGTTGTAGAAGGTATGCAGTTTGATGATGGCTAATTGTCACCTAATTTTGTAACTGATCGACGAGAGCAGGGGCGGATCTACAGTATCAGGTACGGGTTCCCGGGAAACCAGTAACTTTTGCCCGGATCTTGTATTTGTATTGAGAAATACACTAAAATATAAATAATTTTAGCTGGGAACCCAGTACTAGAAACGGCCTTTGGTTCAGCGGCAAAGGAGGACCCTACTTAGACTATGTTTTTGTAAGTTGGTTGACAAGAGTTCGAATACAATATTTGACAGTTTTTTAACTTCACCTTTGGTTTTTTCATAAAACAACATCTGCAGGCACTTGTGTTGTTTCTGTTTTCTTCTTAAAAAACACGACAATGAAGTTAAATTAAAAGAGGCCAGCCCAATCAGTTATTATTGTATATTGTTTGAGATTGCTGGGAAGTGAAAACCTATAAGTTCAAATCCTAGATCCGCCTCTAGACGAAAGAGGACTGTGGAGCTTCACAAGTGTAAGGTAGCGACTTATTCTGTTAAGCACTACGCCTGTTGTACTAGGGCATAAATGTTTCTTTTGTTGCAGTTGCTTTGGTTGATAAAAAGATTACAAACCGAAGGACAATGCAGTAAAGGAGAAATACCCGGTTTTGATAGTCTCAGAGGGCATTGACCAGTACGCTCTGGCTCCAGTAATTGGAAAAAGTGAGATTGCAACCAGCGTGCAAACAGTTACATTTCATGATAGATCAACTAGTGAGACAATTACATTGGCCGTCACATGGAAAAAGGCACCGCTGGAATGGTAAAAGCTCGACTCTATGGAAGTTGCCAAGATGGTGTTTGTGGTGCAGGTGAAATTATAAGAGACCACAGAAGCAAACTTATCCTAGCCTTTTCAATCTTTCCGACGCCTGGAACAAGCAATTGGGCAGAAGGTAAGGCAATGTTATATGGGTTGTAGCAGTGTATGTCCATTGGCCTCAACAATGTCATAGAGGAGGCGGACCCAAATTAAAGCTGCTCAGCTCATGTGTAGGAGGAGCGGCAAGCACACCATGGAGAATGCAAGCAGAAGTGTATATATATATATATGCATCAAAAGGATAGCGTAGGGTGCAGGCTTAGGGTCCAACATTTGCTATTGGGAAGCAAATAAGGTCGCAGACAAGCTACCTACTCTCAGCCACGTACATAAACAACAACTGATATTTACAAGAAATAGTCCTATTACTTGCAAAAGGACATATGAATCCTTAAGAAGCACATTTTTCTTAATTCTTTAAGGTACTTTGAGGCATGACTGCGTTTAAAACTTCTTTGAAGTATTTCCTTTCAATCTCAGGAGTTGGGCTATGAAACCAGAAAATTCCAAATTTTATGCATCTGTTTCAACGTGAACTAAACTTCTGAAGTGGGCTAAGGGAGTTGATGCAATGGAGATTTATAAGTGCTCGGTGATACTTAGCTTAAAGTATATATATTTAATAAATAAAAAGGATTCAATACCAGAACCAAAAAAGGATAGAAGAAGAGAAACAGGGAAGAAACTTTACCTGCTTTAACTTTTCTTACAGATGCCTATATCTGTGTCTTTTCTCCATACAAAGATGATGTTGATCTGATCAGAGGACATAATCTCCCAACCACATCTGCAGATATACGAGCTAAGGAGTGACAATTTCCCCAAAGGTCCTAACCAGTAGGCTGCGCATAAAAGAAGTCCTTCTAAGTACCATAGTTTGCGAGTTAATTAGAACTTACATACCAGCTTTCTGTTTTGTAAGTGCTGCTACATGCACAAACATGACTCGACCCCTTTGTCTAGCAAAAATCTTCACTTCCTGACACGAAATCAGCAGAGAATAAAGAATTCGTACTATTCTCAGGTGCATTACTAGTCATTAACTTCTCATATGACCTGATCTATAAGTTCAAATTACTGCATAGTTAGTGCAACTTACAAACCTTTTCTACCAAAATTTCTCTTTAAGCCAAGTATGGGATTGAATATTTGAATAAGTTAACATTCCTTATAAAATCAAGGAATAGCTTGTTGAACTCTTCTAGCAACACCTCATGAAACAAGAAGCTCATATGTTGCAGCAAAGCATAGTAATCATCCTGAATTGGTGTCGCGTACGCTTAACCACGATTAGAACCAGTATCTAACCCACACTTAATTTTCAAAGAAAACAGCTGGAACACAGAATTGTGATCACCAATACGACGGAAATTGTTAAGCAAAACAGAATACATTTGTAAATCAAGAGATATGCCATGCGACAACATCAAATGCAGAAAATCCTTCACATCATCTAGTAAGTTTCTTTTTCTACAAGGACCATATAGTAAGTTTCTTTTGCACAACCTATTAATTACAGCACTATAATCTCTAATAGAGATTTCAAAGCCCTTCTCGATCATCTTTTTGAACAGAGCCACCGCCTTATTCACATCACCTTTTGCACAATGTGCTTTTATAAGAATGGTGTAATCATACTTCATCAGACCAACATCACGATCTTCGAGAGAAGAAAATAGTTTCTCAGCATACTCTAGGTCTCCTTGTACACATAAACCATTAAGGAGAATGTTGTATGTGACACGACTTGGCAGAAGATTGTTGTCTATCATCTCATCATGTAATTGGATAGCACCTTTCATATCTCGAGCTTTGCAGAAACTTTGGATAATGGTGTTGTACGAAACTTCATCAGGCCAAGGACCCATCGTTAACATATTCTTTAGTATCTGCACAGACTCATGCATCTGACTTATTTTGCCGTGGCATTTCATTATCACTGTGCGAGTAACATGAGTTGGTTCCATGCCCCTTGCTTTCATTTCCTCTTGCAACTCTAAGATAGTTTGAATATTTCCTCCCTCACTATACGCATCCATAAGAGTTGTGTACGTGACCTCTGTTGGTATTAACCCATGTGCAACAATAGTGTCAAACAACTTTCTCGCATCATCTAGCTTTCTAGCTTTGCAGAACCCATATAATAAGGAGTTGAATGTGACTATGCTTGGCATTATTCCTTTCTCTTTTATTAGTTCGTATACCTGAAGAGCTTCACCAATGTCACCATGTTTTGCATACCCGTCAATCATAATATTACCCAAAAAAACATCATCCATTAAGTCACAGTTTATTAAAGCATCAAAAAAAGCTCTGGCCTCACACATGTACCCTTTCCCACAAAAGCTTTTGAGAATAGATCTATGAGCAACAATATTTGTAATAATTCTCTTATAACACATATCTTTGTACAGTTGAAAAGTCAACTCTACCAATCCTTTCTTACAAAGGCCTTGTATGAGAATCGAGTACATGACAGTATCTGGTTTATGACCGATGTTCTCCTTTCTCAACTTAATACCCTCGTCAACATTAACTGCCTTGCAATATCCACAGATCAACATTTTAAAAGTGACAATATCAGGATTTAAGCCTTTATGAAGCATTTCATTAATTAATGTCCAGACACCACTTGTCATACCAAGCAAACAAAATCCTTTGGCAAGGACGTTATAAGTCACCACATTTGGCTCTAAACCGTGTTTCTCCATATCATTTTTTAACTCCAAGGCTTCTTCCATTGCACCCGCCATGCTTAACCCATGAATGAGAATATTGTAACTATATACATTGAGATGTAATCCATACTTAAACATCATACAAAATAATGACTTTGCAACATCTATGTAACCCATTTTACAGGAACTTGACATAAGAGTATTGAAAGACACAACACAAGGCCCAAATTCTCTACATTCAGTCCCTCGAAGAAACTCAACAGCTTCTTGCATCGAGAACTGTTTGCATAGGCCATCTATAAGAATGGAATTAGTATACTCACTCGGGTTTATCCCACTGGCTTTGATGTCATTGTAGACATCCCGGATGATATCAGTGTCCCTCAGCTTATACAACAAATTATTATATAAAATTATCGAAGCCCGGATATTGAAATCTTTCATCTTTGCAAAAACAAAGAGAGCATCGAGAACCATCTGACATCGGGAATAAGCAGAAGCCAGCATATCCCAGACAACATGATTAGAATCCCATTTCTGAAAGCGACTCGAAAGCAGCTCACTTAGCAAAGAAGCTGAACCTGAGCCTGATGGAAATCAAAACAAATCTATATAAGCAGCAAAAATGAGCAAAGTAAGAAGTACTCCCTCTTTCTCAATTTATGTGACACATTATCCATTTTAGTCTGTCCCAAAAGGACCGACACTTTTCTATATTTAGAAATAATTTAATGTTAAAATTCTCATTCTACTCTTAATGAGATTATTTGCCACCCATCTATATATGTTTGTTTCTAAACCACAAGTTGTAAAAGTCTTTCTTTTATTCTTAAACTTTGTACTCAGTCAACCAACATCGCACAAAATGGGACGGAGGCACTAATTACTTACAAAGGCTAACACGTCGCTATGCTTAATAAATTTTTTTATAATCGTGGTGTCCAGACCAGCTTGCACGCACCTCGACTAATTACATGGGATATCTACCACCTCCCACCAGCAACAGGTACCAGGTAACTCTATCCACCAAGGCTTGGATAAATAGTAAGAAATCACCTAGTGTTTTTGGCCTCTGCTGGGATTTAAATCTAAGACCTCATAGTTCTCACCCACTTTATTGACCACTAGGCCACAGAATTGGGTGGTTAATAATTTAAATTCAAAATTCCTAATTTACCCTTAATGAGATTATTAATAGTCATACAAATATGTGTCTTGTTTTAAATCACAAGTTTCATAAGTCTTTCTTTTTTTAAGCTATGTGCTCAGTCACACAACATCACAGAAAATGGGACGGAGGGAGTAACTACTTAAATATTTTAGAAACATTTTAGCTTTAAAATTTAAATTTTAGCCTTAATGATATGACTGCTACCTCCCACCATCACAAGAACCAGGTAACTCCGTCCATCATCGCTTTAATGAGATGATAATAGCCACAAAATTATCTATGACTTATCTTACACTAGTTTCACTTTCTTTCTTAAAACTGATCACTCAAACACCATCACCTAAATTGGGACAGAGCGAGTAACTTCTTATATTACACTTTAAAAAACAAGAATCTTTAATGACATAACAATGAACCAAATTTACCTTCTTCTTGAACCAAATTTTGCAAATGAAACTTCAAAGCCCTAAACCTCTGTTTTTTAGCCAAAACATGAGCAACAATAATGTGTGAAACTCTCGAATGCTTAAACCCATAATCATTTCTCAACAAGAAAAAGAACTCAAGGGCAGATTCGGAATTCTCAACACTCAGTTCCTCAACAAGGCCTTCTATTTCTACTTCATTCAGCTCAAAGATTAAATTTTTAATACATGGGTCGCCTTTTAAAAGCTTCGCAGCGCCTTTGGTGCAATAAGTTTGAAAAAAAGTGAGGATTTTTGAAAATGCAGTTTTGGTGGTGGTGGTTGGTGGTGGTTCGGGGAGGTCGACGGCGAGGCTGGCGGCAGAGAAAGAGAATTTAAGGAGCAGGAAGGAGTAGGGTAATTGAGGTTTAAAGGGACATTTGAGGATTAACCGAAGCATTAGGGGAAATGGAAATGGGAGATTTACAGGGTTTAGGGTTTTAGAGATATAAACAAAAGTAGATTATTGGCTGTGAAAGAGACAATGAAAACGATGCCGTATTTTTGGAATTTGTTTTTCTTAAATGTAGAAGCAGTTTGAAAAGACGGCAATTAGAGTTTTTTATGTGAACTCGAGCACTTATTTCTTAACTTTTGTGCAATAAAATTAAGTACATATTTAGAAACAAAATAAAAATATTTATAAATGTTAACTTTATTGTAGTTAAAAATAAGTCTTTGAAAAAATCCTAAGCAAAGAAAAGATTGTATTTTTGACTCTCAAAATAGAAATAGTAGTGCATTCATTTTGGTATGAATGGAGTAATTTGTAACATAGTAATTAACTTTGAC
The DNA here is from genome assembly GCA_002018475.1 of Nicotiana obtusifolia. Lineage (NCBI taxonomy): Eukaryota > Viridiplantae > Streptophyta > Magnoliopsida > Solanales > Solanaceae > Nicotiana > Nicotiana obtusifolia. The sequence continues at coordinate 36,564 of MCJB01050459.1, forward strand.
ATTTAGCAAAGCTCTCATTTAGTTGCAAAGTCGACAACGCTTTGCTTTTACTAATCTCAGTTGTAAGAGATTTTCTTACAAGAGTAACATCATTTTAAAAAAGATAGCAAATATAGGTACGTAGTAGTTATTAGTGTATATAAATTAGAAAAAAACTGATGAGATATCAATAAAAGTTCAATTTATAACACCGACAATAATAACAACAACAACAAAAATAAAAAATTCAGTATAATTTCATAATTAGGGTCTGAGAAGTATATATAGTATGTACACGGACCTTACCTCTGCCTTATCAAGATAGAGACGTTGTTTCCGATAGACCCTCGTCTCAAGAAATTTATAACATTGTAAATATTATAATAATTTTTATATTATCAATATAATTTAATCTATTTTTATCTAAATTTTCGATCAGTCTATTAAATAAAGTTACTTGTAATTATATTTTAAATAACATAATTAAATAAATATCTTTTAATTCGTCAATACATAAAACTTAGATTTATAACAAAATTTGAAGAAAAAAAAGAAAGGAAGGATGAGATATCATCATCTATGCAGTCCATATAGGTTTCTACTCTAGACCTTAAGGGCTAAAGAGTGAGTATTAAGTCTAGCTAATAAAGGTGACCCATTACACCTTAATTGAAGTAAACATTTGAACTAAAAGCTTGGTTAAATTAAAATAATATATTTCATGTTTTCAAGCTTTATACTCACTCTTTAGCGATCATAATTTTCTTTAAAGTAATTTTGGTTGTTTAATGTTACATTTTTCCATATTAACTTTAGAAGCACAAAAAAAAACATAGGATGATGGATACTCATTTAATGAAAATGTGAATGGAAAAAAAAATCATGATTAAATAAGGTAAGATGAATGAATAAAGCATGGATTTATTTCTATAAGAACAAGCTACTTGGAGTAAATAAAAATTCTAATTTGACAGAACTATATCTACCTAGCTTAGCAGCAAAAAAGAATTTTTTTTTAAAAAAAAAGGGAAAAGACGGTAAATTGTAAGTTGGCCAAATTAACTGAGAAGGTAATTCTATTTTTACTAACTCGAATATATAATCTATGATTAATCATTTTTAGGATGTTGAAAATTAAATATTATTATGGATCCACTAGTCAAAATGGTTTTATAAGTTGGATTTATGGTAAGTTAATAATCCCCTGCCACTAATCAAATGTCTGGGGTTCGAGCCCTGAGAATATATAGAAGAAAGCCTGGTAAGAAGAGCTTTCCGTTGATGGACCTTATGCACGGCAAATACGAATCAATCAAACTCTAATATGAATACCTAATACCGAATAGAAAACAGAAAAATCTCTATTACTCTAGTACTTAACATAATAATGCCATACAAAACTTTCTCAAAACTTTGACATTTTCAGTAAAAATCTTGATCTCTTGGAAAGACAATACTTCTCCACCACCTTAAAACTCAAACTTTCATTTTTCCCAACAAGTAATATTTTACAAACCATAAACTATTTTCATCAATTTTGCTTCAATTATAAGTTTGAAAAGGTGCTCCATTATGAGATTCACATTCTACCAACTTCTTCTTTAATATTCTTTTTCATATACAGCAATTCAAAGTCCAATGTTTATAAATATACTTCAATCATCTTAAAAATTATACCAAACTGAAACAAAACCACAACCTTGTAATTTATTCTTCGCCTTGTTCTTCAAAAATGTCTAAGCAAAATGTGAGAAGACATGCATTAGAAAAGCATAGGGAAAAAGAGAAGACAAGAAGCAATACTACTAACTTCTTACTATCTAAACATTGGAAGAAAATTTACCCTATAGGGTTACATAAAACAGGCTCTTCTCTTTCACTTTCTTCACTTTCTTTATCTTTATCACAAACTTCAAATGATTCTTCTCTTACAGACTCTTCTTCAATCACTCCATTCGATCAGAAAATCTCATTGGCACTCCGATTAATCGCGTCGTCGTCGGAAAAAAGAGAGATTCCGGCCATGAAAAATGTGGTTAGTCCGACTAGTAATCCTAGTCCAAGTTCTACTGAAGAAGAGCTAATGAGGAGGTGCAATTGGATAACTAGTAGTAGTGGTAAGTTAATTCAACTATCATTACCAATAACTTTTTTTTACCTTTCTTGAAGTATTGCTACTGTTAGAATATGTTTGTTTGTCTGAGACATAACATAACAAATTAAAAAGGAAATGGTGTCACATCAAATAAAATAGATGAAGTAACATGTTACAATTTGTTTGGATGGTTGTTACATGTTGTAGTGTACCGTACATTGTTGATTTAAATATAATTTTTGTTTTGATTGTTACTTAAATTTTATTGTATCGTATCATTAACGACGAAAAATGTCATTTTATGGAATGACCGATTTGGTGTGTTCACGCCATTTCCTTCTCTCTCTTTTTCTCTCATCTTGCCCTTCCTTGTTATTAAATAATCCTAATTTATCTTTTACTCTATCTTTTTATATAATAGTTCTACCTCGTTTCGTACTTTTTCTTTATAATATTACAAGTTTATTCTTCATATTATTGGTGTTTCATGAAACAAGGACAAACAATATAATTTATCCAAACCAGCAACGGATCCAGGTTTGGTGGTGTGGGTGCTTAAGCACCCACTGTCTTTGGGCTAGGGTCTGTGTATTTTATGTGAAATTAATGAAAAAAACAAATATAAAATAGATGAGCACCCACGAAATAAAAGTTGAGCTGGGTGCTTTGGTTAGAGATTCAATTGTAGGCCTTTATTTTGTTTTTTTCGAGATCGAAACTAATGTGAGGCATAAGTGCTTTTTTTGTATGTTTTGCGATGGAAAAGACCTTTCCTTGTTTGATTGTGTCCATTCTTTTCTATTTTCCTATTGCCCTTATTTGAACTATTTTTCCGTATTTTGTTACCTTTTTCCTTCTTTTTTTCCCCTTTTCAAATTTGCTTTTTTTTCTTTCTTTCTACTACATCACTTAAAAATATTTCAAATATGGAGATTGATGAAGTACTTTTATTGTCTAAAAATAATAATCCATTTAGTTTTTATTGTAATGTTCACAATAATATATTTTTGAGCAAAGATCACTTTTAGCTCGTGACCAAAACTATTTATCCCATTGCCGTAAAAGTGTATAAAATTTATATACTGGTATATAACATATAAAAGTGTGTGTGTATATATATTCGGCTATTATTTTGAGAGCCGCTATACAGTGTTATTTTTCCTATATTTTTACATTGAATTATCTCATTTTAAATTTCAAATAGTGATACACTTAAACTATGCGTCAACTTAAGGACAATAAATCATTCATTACTTTAAAATCCTAGATCCACCACTGATCCAAACATTATATACATCAAAACGATATTATACAATACAATATAATATTATACGATACATTATGAAACGATACATAAAATCCATCCAAACAAGCTATTAGTGATGATGGAAGATAATAAAAAAGTAGTGGTTAAAAAGATATCAAACGGTTGTATTGAAGTTAAAGTACAAACAGTTTAATAAATTTAAATTTTTGAAAATGGTGAAAGTTGTATAGAAATAAAACGGTATCAAACATATATTTTGGAATCTTTCAAAATAAAAAGAGTATCATATATAATTGAAAGGAATGGATTAGTTGTTCGGTTCTTGATCTTAATTTACGTTGCTGCTAGGAAGGTCTTTTCATTTCGGCTTATGATCAGTAAATTTGTAACTTGTAAGGCATTTTTCTCAGTAAAAGTACTTGAAGATCAAACTATATTTTAAGAGTTTAACTAATATTCCCTGACATTATAAAAAATTTACACTATCAAGTCAACTTTAGCAAGCAAACTATGTGACTTTCAAGATTACTAATCCAACTTTCAAAAAGGTTATATATAACAGTGTCGTAGCCGCATACAATAAAGGATGGTCAGTTGTATATTAAATCTTGAACATCTTTAGTGAAATTTCTGACTTTACAACTGACATATAGATATCTTTTGGTCATCGGATACTATAAATATTTCTTTACAATGTATAAACCAAAATACTTTATGCTCTTCAAAATTTTTTAGTGTATAAATTAAATTAAATACTATGTCTTAATGATTTATTCTTCTAAGAGAAGTTGATGACTTGTGAATTGAGAAGGTCGAAGAAATTAAGTAGGACCTAATTATAGGAATATATTCGCTGCTCATACGTAGATAAGACGAAGAAAATGATAAGATAAGAATTAAAACTTACTAAAAGAAGGATTGCAATGATTGTGAGTATCTTACTCTAGCAGCAGGTATTTGGTAGTACAATAATTTTAATTATCTTATCAATGCATTGTACATTGACACTTGTATTAATAAAATCCTAGCAACACTGGGCCAAAACAATGCCAATTTTAATGCTCTATAATTTTTTTAATTTTAATCAGTGGGATATTTTCCAGTGGTGGTTATAATATGGTCCGCAAAAATTTTGCAATATTATTTTCTATGTTTAGTTTCGCATTGTTAAAAATGAAGGTAACTTGACTAAATAAATAAATTTAAAAAGTTTTAAAATAACTACTAGAAACATGCCTATTGCTACTTATTGTTTTTAGCTTTTGTTATTTTTTACTATTGTATTTTTTTTTCATGATTGCTGGATTATGTTTTATTTGAGTCGAGAATTATGAGAAATAACCTCTTTGTTCTCACCCCATTAGTGAAATTTTACTGGGTATGTTGTCTGTTGTTATCGTTGTTGTACTAGGAGCACGCATTTCTGCGACGGACTTCCACGAAAAATATACTAGTCAAAAAATTTCGACGAAAACGTCTGTTAGAAAAATGTGTTTTTCTAATAGTAAAATATATTTTTTATTTGCGACTTGCATATAATAAAATACTGAATATCGTGATACTTCATGGGTGTGTTTGGTACGAAGTAAAATATTTTTTAATTTTCTCATGTTTGGTTGGCTTATATGTTTTGCAAAACATTTTCCTCCAATTAGAGAAAAATATTTTCCTTATTCAAGAGAAGGAAAAACATTTTTCAAAATTCTTTTTCAACCTTCCCCATCATATTTCTCATCCCCACCAACCCCCTTCCAGCCCACCCCCAC
>MCJB01050459.1:48293-62585 GCA_002018475.1 Nicotiana obtusifolia
CCCCCCCCAAACTCCAATCAAGACGCAACGAAAAACAAGAGGTTACATAGTACAAATCAAGCCCAATCAGAGATGAGGCTGCCACGTTTTTGCTTTTATCCAATCTCAATTAAATCCTTCTTCTTTTTTTCTCTTTAATTTCCTTATGCTTTTCTTCTTAGTCAAAATTGAGCAGCAAGATATATTTCTTATGCTTTATTGGGTACCTTTTTATTTTTCATTATGCTTCACGCATAAAATCACTTCTTGGTTGCTAAACAAAATTGATCATTTTGATGCTGACTTGCACCAAACTTTTATGCTTATCGTTTTTATCTTGCTCTGTTTTGTAACATTCCAAATCTTTCTTATTCTGTTAACAAGAACAAAAATTAACGTATTAACAAACTAGCAACTTTACAACTATGTCCTCTACCCTACTGATTCACAATCGATATCTTTCAAGAATGACCAGTTACAAGCTAATATCATTATGTTATTGTAGGGACCCTTTGGTCCACTTTCGCTGTTTTTAATCTGGAAATTGGATCAAACAAACATGAATATTCTTGACCACAAATATATTCTATCGTTGAACTCTTCAATGCATATAAGGGTCAATTGGCCCTCAAAGTGGGACCCACCTAGCACTTTTTATTTACACACCTATAGTAACAGTCCACCTGGGCAGCCATGGCAATTCGAGGAAGGACACAACTCATGTAATAATTCGTAATTAAATGGGAAAAGAACACCATGACAATCTATACAAAAACTGGTAAAAAGGGTAAATAACGTTTGGCAGCAAATATCTTGAACTTACTGGAGTTATTAATAAAACCTTCACAAACCTTTTAAAGCAGTAAGTACAAAAACCTCACTCCAGAAAATACAAGAGCAAACACAAAACATAAAAAGAACACATCCAACATTTACATAACCTTTTTTATTGATCTTTTTTCAGATATCATTCTACAAATTATTTATCTAACAGTCGCCGTGACAAAGTGAAAGGGAAAAAAATGAAGACATCAAACGGAAACAACACCAATTCTACTCAGCACTTCCACTCAGGTGCCTTCAAAAATATTTACAGCATCTCCTATCAAAGCTAATGCCGCCCTATATAACTTCTTTCAAGGGAGCATATCCATAAAACCAACCTAAGCTAGAAATCCTTCACTTCAAGCAGCCTGCAGGGAGTTATTTAGGTATTAACTCATCCTAGTAGTGAGATGTCGAAGTACCTTGATCTCAAAACTGGCAAGAAGTCCCAAGCCTTTGTATCTGCCTCTGACCAACGGTGACTGATTTGCGCTTGTCAAAAGCTGGGTACAGCAGTTCTTGGAACTTCTCTAGAAACAGACGCCATTCTTCTTCATTCATATCTGCTAGCTTCAAAAAGCTGGAACTCACAGGGAGCTGCTCATTCGCGCTCCTGTGGCCGGATGATGCTCTAGCTAGATCGCTTTCTGGTTTTGATCCTGAAAAATTAGGATGCTTCTGCTTCTTGTCACCTAAACTAATATTCTTGAGGGACATTGATAGCTTTGACTCAGACACATTCTTTGCGGGGGCAGGAACATAGTTAAAGCTTGTTTCCTCCTCTTCACTCTCTTCTTCCTCAATGCTTTCGTCTAGCTTAAAGAGTTGAGTGCGGCCATTTCCTCCTCCAAATGGAAACTGAAACGGGTTCCTGGTCATGAAGTCTTCAGAGGCCATATTTGGACTAAAATCGTAGCCTGCATCCTCATAATCTATGTCAAACTGGAACTCCTCCTCATCAACTTCAGCCTTTGGAGATAAAATCTCTCTCTCAGCAATCATCCTTCTCGCCTCCAAACAAACTACTTCAAGCTCGCTGGGTTCCTCCTCCCCACGACGGAACTCCCTGCTCATCATCTCACCAATCTCTGCAAGGCAGAGCCCATAACCAGCAGCTTCCTTGAGGAAAATGGTGGACAGGACCAAGACACGAAGGCAAGCTTCGCGAATCATAGGGAGCTCACTTCTCAGCATCTCAGAGTCACGAACAGGATCAAGTTTCTCTATGTACTCAAGTTCATCCTCTGAAAAAGGAATAGATGCCTGAGGCCAATGAATCCACTCAAAATATGGGTCTTCCAACGTTTCTGGTAAACAGAGGCCATGATCAATGGGAATTAACTCTACTTGACCAAACCTCCCAACACCATCAAGCTTCCTAACTAAAAGATTTCCTGCATGCCTATCTGTGTTAAAAATCCTGATGTCTAATATTCCAATCCGATGAACAGCAGTAACAGGGAAGCTTGAGGTTCCATGGTCGCTGGCATCAAAATCATGAGGGATGAATTGTTGAAAAGATGCAATCTTGCTCACGAGTTTCTTCTTGCTATGAGGCTTGTCTCCATTAACACCATCATTGACATTAAAAATAGAATGAGTGATTTTCACCAATGCAGTGGCTGGCACATTAGCAAAATGATCATAGTCTAGAAGATATGCAGCAACCTCCCTAAACCCTGTTTCTCCAACTCGAACTGAACGCTTTAAGCCTGGCTGTCCAAGAGCTTTGCCAACAAAGCCTTTAGGATTATTTGGGGCAAATGGTTCTTCATCTGTTGGCTTGACAATAGCAACACTCTCCCCTCTGCTGTTTCTAAAGAAGTAACCCCCTCCAAGTCCACTATGGACGGGAAGTGGCTCAACTCCATTCTTGATAGCCTTCACAATCTCCTTGACAAGTAGTCTCGTCTTGGCAAAGACACAAGAGTTCCCCAGTATTTCAATAGGGCCACTCTGATCTCTCTGTTGGACATCCCTCCCAGTAGGTGAAAGACACGGAGTCGATGAACTTCTATGCATAAAATTCCTCGTCAGCAGTAGAGGGGAATCATTCCGAACAGAACTAAGGTCGTTCTTCAACACCACATCACCAAATGTCAAAGAACTCTCCTCAGTTGGAACATTGAGTGCAATCTGCAACCTCCTCTTCACAGTATGAGCATTGTCACTACGGTCCAACTCCATCCCCAGTACACAACCAGTGTCGGTTTGCACAAAAACACGTCTCCTCCCAGTAGATTTCCCTTCCATCCTACTGTTTCCATGGTACTCTCCACCACCAAGAGGACTCTTGAATAGTGCCACAGCCATCTGGGTCTGAACAGGACTGTCCAAGTTAGGAGACATAAAAGGACAAGAAAAACTGTCCTAAGTCACAACCAGCAAAAAGAGATGGCGGAAGAAGAGAGCTTCCCCAACACTCAACTCAGAAGCCGATTGTGCGCAAAAAAACAAATGATTCAATCCACAAAAGATCATCAATCAGCAAAAGAGGAATCAAACCCAACCCCCAAAGATGTCACCACCGAACACAAGAACACTATCAATCACTCGCACGTCAAACAACCAACAGCGAATGATCAAGATCCCAAATGTTACATCGAAAGAGCCATCTGATGATCCGGATTATAGCAGTGAACCACAATCTGTGAACGCACACAAAACTTAATAAATCCACGCACTTAATCAAGAATTGCAATAAAACAAAACTAATTAGCCATTGAAAACCAATGCATCACATTAAACAGATCTTTGACAAGATCTTCAAGAGTCGAAATGAACAGTTCTTTAACACTAAAACCTACGTTTCCTTAATACTTAAGAGTTATAGCTAAAAAATTCGTAAATCTATATTTCACAATCAATGCAAAGCTATAAATTACTTATAAAACTGAAACTTGCTTCATACACGTGTTTACACAAAAAATCTGTAGAATGTAATTAATTACTCAGCAATATCACCCCCGAAACTCTCATTTTTATCCAATAACATAAACTCTTAATCTTGCAATTACTTACATAGTTACATTTACTACTCGAAACTCTCATTTTCATTCAATTATAAATAAAAAATACCGAAAAAAGAGAAAAATATCTAATAAAAACAATAATTCCGCTGAAATCACTATTTTTTCATCCTTTGAAACAAATTTAAATAAAACTGACAAGTGAATAACGAATCAAAGAACAACAAACACATAACAAAAAGGAATAGAATCTACATAATAATCGAACGAATGAAGTTGAATAGACTACTCACCAGACGGCCAGATCTGAGAGATCGCGCCTCTGTTGTCTCTCTTTTTACGGCAACCAGTACACCGCCTTTCTTTCTCTTCACCACCGTAGTAAGAAGATATCAATACAGAGATGTAAACCGTCTGAGTGAGAGAAATACGATTCAACGGCTACGATTCGATTTCTCTCAGTTTGAAGCCACCAAAACCCCTTTTCTTCTTCTTTTGCTCTGCTACTGTGTGGCTTATGCTTTCTTCTCTTTTGACGAATCTCTCTCCTTTTATATATATATATATAATATTTATATATCTCTGTCTTACATATTCTGTATCTATATATCCAACACTGGATTTAATATTTTCCAATTTTTATTTTACGGTATTTGCTCTTTTGGTACCTCAAAAATCAATAAATTCTGTTTTGATTCATCTGATTTACATATTAACTATTACATCAGTTAATTGCAATAAAAATTTATCTTCTCTAAGCATTGATATTAAACTATTATCAAATTACGACGGCTAAGTGATTTAACAATACGACAAAAGACCCAAAAAATTCAACAAATGGAAGGATAGTATGCACGCAAGCGCGAAAGAAAGGGTCTTCGCCACTTGAGCCGTATGCGAGGAACTCGCATGCGCGGTTCTTAGGGGGGAAAGCTAGTAGGAGCCATCCCATCACAATAGCATATATTTGGAGCTCAATATGAAATCCTATTTTCTTGCAAGACCCGTTCGAATAAGAGAAAACTCCAGAGATTGTTTCGAAATAAGATCCTTGCGTCCTACTCCTACCTTGTGAAGGTAGAAAAGTTATTTCCGATAGATACTCGGTTCAAAAAAAGTATAATTTCCACAATTTTGAAAAGAAATAGAGCAATAGAGAGCCATAAATAAAAGTAACAAGAAGCAATAACAACAACAAGATAATAAGATAACTGAAGCAAAAGAAACAACTGGTAGTACTAAAAATTTAAATATAATAGTATTAATTTAATAAGATAAACATATATATTAAATAAATATGATTATATAAGAAAATATACGTGCAAACGTGTGTTATGTATCCATTAATAATTTGATATAAATGACTAGCGTCGATAAATTTTCATCTTTAATTGCCAATATATTATGTTAAGTTTGAATTGCTCACTCCATATATGAAGATAATATAGTTCTAAAATTAGTACCGGTATAGCATAGTTCTTATATAAATATATCAAAAGCACATACTTTAATTAATTGAAGTTACAATATAGGTTAAATTAGAATCTATCTATAGTTGAGGGGCCAAAATGCTATTATCTCTTTTTCTTTCTTCTCAGAATGTTCGCTTAACTCTGGTTAACTGGAAGTAACGTTTAGTTTGAACTATGGTTTGATCTCTCTAACTAGCCGTAGTTAAAGCGGCAGGCTTAATTATTCACGGAATGGTCTAGAATGTTGAACCGTTAGCCGTTGGATTATAATGGACGGCGGGATTTTAAGATCCAATGAATGAAGGTGAAGTGGAGAAATAGATTGGAAGGTGACGTGGCAGGTCAATAGCGAAAAGGGTAGTGACAAGTGACAAAACGAATCGGGTGGAGATTTTACCATTTCAACCGCCGGTGAGTTACTGAAATTCCGGAAATGCCCTTGGTGAAAAGTGATGAGGGGCCAGATATTTTCTTCATGAGTGGGGTCCTTTTTTTTATGTGGGTCCACCTTTTCACTTTAATCCAAATTTTACTTGATATAATCAATGTTTAGGTAGTTAAATGGAGTAGTCTCTTGTTTGACTAAGAATCATAACCTCCTTTTAATATTTTTAATCGTAAATTTATTAATTACTAAGTATTTATGTGGTAAAATTTATCTGGTATAAAATAATACTAATATATTGGTTTATTATAATTAAATAAGAGAAATTTATGTGCAAACAGTTATCATGCATATTTGATGTAAAAACTTTGTGCCAATAAAATTTTTCTTACTTATAACAATTTAAAAAGATTAAAAAAAGATATTTAAGTAGAGATAGAACATACTATTTTGCTCGTACAGTCTGTACTCAATATTTCATTATTCTTTTCAGAAAGAGATTAGTACTTAAAACAATAACGTAAGGACTCTTTAGACCTACTTGAAAAATTATACTGAATTAGTTATTATTATTGCTCTTGTAATTTTGTTTAGACAACGGTTTTGTGAATTGTTAATTTATTTTTCATTTATTATTTTGGGTGATGGTGGGAGGGGTGATATCCTCAATAAACAAATGGGCATTTTATTGGTCAAAGGATTGAAATTTCAGACCTGAATGGGGGGAGAGTCATTGCAGTCACGTTCGTATGATTAAAGAAGAAGAAGGGTTTTTCTATCCCAATCAAAAGTACAAAGATAATTGGGATCATAATCATGAGGAATAGTGTGTCAATATCATATCGTTTCAATCCTCATCACTATGGTTCCAAAAAATTACATTTTCATCACAAGCTTCCAATAATTTTTTTCTTCGAGAACTCGATAGTCATACAGGAGGTCACGTGTTCGAACCATGAAAACGACTTCTTACAGAAATATAAGGTAAAATCACGTACAATAGACTTTTATGATCCAGCTTTTCCCTAAATCCCGCGCATAACTGGAGCTTAGTGCACCGGACTGCTCTTTATGCTGCCTAACTAAGAAGGCTATTCCATTTAGGACGAGACAAAATGAGCAGGCACGAGCGGTTTGTTATCCAAGTCGATTGGTCAAACGATAACTGCTTCACTTATTATTTAGTATTAGCCACCTATCTTGAAATGAAATGGAAGGTAATAGAAAGAACGCGAAGCGCTAACATTACAGAAGCTGATCTTTTAGGGGGATAGGCTTGTGAAAGAAGCAAGCTTAAAGTAATATAATTTCACATCGAATAAATCAATCCAATGTTTCCATAAGTGCTGCTCAATTATGAATGATATCTATCAAAAAGACATTTGTATTTACGCAGGATTCGAGGAAGAATCATATGATGTAGACAGTTTATGCTAATGCAAGTATTAATGAATGTTTTCACAGTTCGAACCGATGACATATCATGAGTTATATTACACTTCCATGGCTTATGCTTTTGTTCAAATTACACAAGGAAAAACTTAATAAAATGAGTAATCTATAATATTATTTTTTTTGTTTGGAGAAAAAAATTGTATAAATTCTTGTTTTTTCTAAGTTAGTTTTCAGACAAAAGTAAATGAAAAATTATTTAGACTAACAGAGATTGCTCTCGTTACATCCATGCAAATTTGACATACATCCCTTGTTCCAAATAAAAAATAATATTAGTTTAAAAGTCTATACCAAGCAAAATGGGCAACAAGTAAGCACTTAATAATTCATTAATTATAGGATTTTTTTTTTTTGCTAATTAGGAATTTCTTTTCTGATAGTCTTATCTTTTGTCTCACTTAAAGAATTAGTAAAGGATTATAAAAATGTTACTTCAAGATTTGGCAGGTCACTCATGTGCAATGCATGAATTTACATTTTTGTTATTTTTGAAAAATTGGGGACATGATCTGAATTCTGAATACAAAATTAGACAATAAGTAATTAAAAATCATATGCCATGTGGTATCATCCGATAGCCATAATAATTTTCAGAAATATATAAATTTTAAATTTTAAGTTTGTAGGAAAACTAGCTATTTATATCTACTCTCGGACAAAGCTACTAAAAGAGCTTATAATATTTTTATAACATTATAGTTTTGCACAATAGTCAGTTTTTTGATCGAGATGAATTGATTTAAATATTGCTTTATTTTCCCATTGTAAATCAGTTCATTAAAAGGTATAGCGTCACATTTTAATAGATGAAACTTCTATTTAGTTATTAGTCTTGCCTTCAGCATCTACCATATTGTGGTATGACCCTACGTTATCAAGTGAGGATTATCGGCATACGAAAAGTTTGGCAAAATTTTATTAATATATGTATATGTCTTTAGAAAATACTCATATATTAGTACTAACATTCTGTATATAAAGCATATTTTAGTTAAAAGCACAAATACGCCCCCGACCTTCAAATCCGGTGTAACAGTCCAGCCCACTAGTGATATTATCCGCTTTAGGCCTAGGCCCTCACGGGTTTAAAACGCTTTCTGGGGTGTTGTATATACCCCCTCTTATGGACTCAACGTCCTCGCAGAGTTTTGCCCTACCGCACTCGGATTCGCCTAGACTCAGCACTGAGGTTTGCCGGCCTAATCGGGATTTGTCTAAACTCTGTTGAACTTTGACCCGCCATTGACAAGGTTGACACAAGAGTGGCTCTAGTACAATCTATAACAACCCAGCCCGCTAATGATATTGTCCTTTATAGGCTTAGGTCCTCACGAGTTTAAAACGCATCACTAGGATCTAAGGCTTATTAATTTATATACCTAGTATCTTTTTTGTGTTTTGCCGATGTGAGACTCTATCTAAAGTTTAGAGTGTTACATCGGGGACCACCTCTAATTGCGGTTAAAGTAACGACTTCGGGCATGATCAACCAAACACAGGTTAATGGAAAAAATTAGTCACTAAAATTAGGAAGGATGTGATATATGACTAAAATAACCAAAGATAATTATATATATATTTTTGTAAAAGATAATTATAATAACTTAGTTTTTTTAAGTTATCATTGTTCTCATCTATTGACTTTTTCTAGCTCCATTTTTATCTGATTTATATTTAACAATTAATAGTAAAGCAAGCACAAAGGAGACATGCACTCATCACGGCATGTTGGGTACCTCAATAAAGCAATTTGACTGTAACTGTATAATCATGAGATTAGGTTTTAATAAATTCGGATAATATAATGGAGTTTGGTATAGTTTCTGGTATATGTTTAATCAAGTTAATTAATTCAAATATCACCTCGATTGTGACTTAGGCACTTCTTTTGCCTCCTCCCCAAACACAATAATTAATATTATTATTTTTATTTATCTGCTATTTGAAATGTATTGGTCCGATTAGTTAAGTTTCACGTGGTATATAATCGATTTAAAAATAAAGTATTTTCTATCAAGATTTTCTTAAAATTTAAACTTGAGACTTCTAAAGGATAAAAGGATCGTTCAAGGCTTGAATCGAGATCTCTAAAATCTCATTCACCCCATCATATCATCTGATGAAATTTTGTTAGCTTAAAGTTTAATTTAGAGAGAGATTATCCATAAAAATTATATGAAAGTAGAACTTTATAGAAGTATAGACTTGTAGTTAAATGATATTTAGATGTATTATATTTTGTGGGAGAAACTTGTGAATTGTGATGATCGCATAAAGACGGTCTTCTATTTTTTGGTCTTCCAAGCAGCTGACTCATCCAAATCCATTCCCCAAACCCCTAGCTCATAATTAAGAAATACTTAATTATACTCAACATTTTATTACTGTTTATGTTAATTTATTATAATTAAACAAATAAATAAAAGTAAAAATGCTTCCAATTTAATCATAATTAAGTTTCAAAATCAATACTCGCTATGTTCCATTAATCCATTTTAATTGTGTGATATTTTTTCATTTAAATATGTTTAAGAAAGTGATACATGTTAACACTGTGATTTAACTTTAATTCGTTATATTCTTAATGACATAATTTTATAATACAAAATATTATGAGTGGCATGTTTAAAATCAGAAATTTCAAAAGTATTTTTTTTCTTAAACTCCATACATAAGCAAATATCTTCATGTAAAATAAAATTGAGGGGATCGTATAAGGAATTGATTTATTATAAATTCTAAGTGCAGGTATATTTACAAGTTAAAGTTAATTTTATTGGATGCAAATATCAGATACTTTAAATCAAATATTTTTTTGTTCTCTTCCAATAACCGGTTGCCTGTTTTATTTAGCGACGTGCGTAGACGCATGAGAACAAAGGTATATATATATATATATATTATTGTATTAAAATCGGCATTATCCTGCCACGTATGCAGTGAAACCAGGTTTCTTTTGTTCTTTGTCATCTCTCTGTTTTTCTATTTCCTTTGTACTAGCAATACGTTTCGACTAAACACAATATCTTTTGTTTAAAATTTATATTAAAAATTTTATTAAATATATAAAAATTAAATATAAACTCATTAATTAATACGAATTATAATTTTTTATAATAAAATTTTAAATTCTGACTCTGTTTTCAACTAATACTCTAGATCAAACTACCAAAGAACCGGTATATAAATTGCAACAATTTCATAATTATGTCAGCTAGAGAGAAAGTATTTTACAAATGCTTTTTTCCCCTTCATTTTTTATTTATAAGTAGTGGAGTATCTAAACTTTAGTTACAGCAGTTGAGTTTTGGACAAGTTCTATGTGGGCCCCAATCATATCATTTTTTACTTAGTACTTCCGAAAGTCTTATCTTTCTGTCTCACGT
Source organism: Nicotiana obtusifolia (assembly GCA_002018475.1). NCBI lineage: Eukaryota > Viridiplantae > Streptophyta > Magnoliopsida > Solanales > Solanaceae > Nicotiana > Nicotiana obtusifolia. The sequence continues at coordinate 58,765 of MCJB01050459.1, forward strand.
AGAGTTTGAAAAACTGGTCATTAAAACATTACAATAAGATTTTGCTAGCCGATACTCATGTATCCAGTAGCATAAATGCGTGAACAACATTTTTATTTTAAAAATATTTGGGACATGATCTATGTGACAACATAATAGTTCATCCACTTGCCATAATTATAAGAAACATATATACATAATGTTCTAATCTTGCCTCAAAATGAAAATCAAAATTTAAAGTTTATGAAGTTTTACGATCAGTGGCGAAGTTAAAAATTTTCTTAAAGATTTAAATTATTATACAATAAATTTGATTTTAAAGTTAAATATTTATAAATCTTTAGAGAACAGATATGCAGAATATGAACAAAAGATACTGAAAATTCACTTGAACCCCTAACTTATAAGTTAGGTTCTCCCTAATTGCATGATCTTTGAATCTAGTCAAAATATCAATTATATGGCGCTTCTACTAATTAGTAGACAACATGACAATTATCTAAGAGCCAAAATTTTGAAGCTCTTTAGCCTTCAATTTAATTTTTTTTCCTTTTTCTTGGTACGAAGAAATGTTACAATTATTTAAGTGTTAAATTTGATTAAATTATATTCTCTCTGTTTTAAGTCATGTAAGCCTATTATTATTTGAGGGAGTTAAACAAAGTTTTCTATGATCATGTTTCTTGAAAATACTTTCTAAATATTTTAAGTTTTTAACTATTATGACTTGTATTAGGCTTTATATAGTTTCTTGTTAGTTCCTCAAGTACATGCAAGTATACGTGACCGTCAAGTAATTATAAAGTGATTCGAAAGTCAGATGTCGAACCCACATAGACTTAGATTAATTGTTACTTAAGCTAGCTAAAATTAATTAAATGTCAAAGATAGTCGTTTTTCTACTAAACTACTTTAGCAGAAGTTGAACAAGTAATTCACTAATTTATCAAGAATGCAAACGTGTGTTTTTGGATTTTACTCAGAGGAGATGAATATTTCAGGGTTGTGGTCGGTTTATCAATGCTATTAAGTTCAATAACCACACTTGTTAATCTAGATTATCAATGATTGCTAATTGACCGGATTGTTTATATGAATAGCATGTTCACACAATACTACTCGCTTATCCATAATATATCAATCCTATATTCCTATAGTATTGAGTCTATCATGAACGAATATAATACGGTATTCAACTAAACAGGACTGTTAGGTATATTCCTATCCTAACCACGAAATCGTTCTCTGAGTCACGAATTCAAAAACAAGCTCTCTTTAATTCTACTCTAATCTAAACACGGGTTTCCCAAGCATAACGTAGATAGTTGGGTGAATTGGTAGCTACAACAATTCACAAGTTAGAACTATATTTAAGAAACAATCACAAGATGATAATCCGAATTAACGAAGATGTAATTAATAAACGTTAATAATCATGTCAACCACAACCCTAGAAACTAGAATGTTTAGCCACTCATGTTCATAGTAATAATTTTTCAAGTATTTTGCATAAACAACTTACAAAGAAAAGATAAAGGAATGAAGAACTTGATGATTTTCTCCTCCAAAAGTTGTTCCGCGTGATGCTCTTCCTCCAATTAATGTCCCCAAAGTCTTCTCTTCTTCCAAAGTAGTGTCTCCCCCCCTTAAAAGCACGTTTTTTGATGTATTGATAGCGGCTAGGGTTTGTTGGGGCGAATTGGGCTTCTTTTATTTCAGATGGGAAAAGCTAATATTTTCTCCTCCAGTCCCGGTCTGGCGAAGTGAATCTCGCCTCGCTGCCGGGGACTTTTCTGGTTTCTTCTGCTCCGATACCGGTCTGGCGAAGTGAACCTCGCTTCGCAGTCCGGGATCTGGGCACCAAACTTATACTTCCTGCAGATTCTTCCGTTTTTACTTCACTTTGCATGTAAACTTTCTAAATCACTTCCAATTGACTCCTACACATATAAATAACATTATTAAACTCGAGTCACAAATATTCACACAAAAATTAACAAAAGCGAGGTATAATGCAAAGCAAATTATATGCATAAACATGAATTTTTAGCCTAACATCATTTCTAAATATATAAATTATATTTTAAAAATTTTGAAAATGTTATATTCAAATTCACAAAAAGATAAGTTAATTTAACCCTTCACATAAGTTGAAACAAATGTGATATATGACTAAAATAAAACACAAGGTGATTGTTAATTACTCCAACTTTATCTTATAAATTATCCTACTTCTCATCAATTGACTTATTCTTCTTGCTCTTTTTTCTTCTCTCTTCCCATTGTCATTGTTAGACACATATAATAATAAATAAGTCAGGTCCAAGAGAACATGTAATCATCAATGCAAGTTGCATAATCATGAGACTAAGTTACTTTTGATTAATTAGGATAATATAAGGGGTTTGGTATATGTTTAATCATGTTAATACATCACCTTCACATCACATGAACAGATTTTAAGTGCTTTAGCAAACCAGAAAGTCGTCATGTTTCCTTCCAAATCTTGACTTTTCTCGGCAAACCCTAATTTGAAAAGTATTATGCATTTCTAGGGTGAAAATAGATATTTTACACTTATCTTATTTTGCCATTTTGGTCATAAAAGGGTGAATGAAAGTGGAATTACTCCCCTCCCTCCCAATGTACATTACCATTTTCCCCTCACATTTCCAAAACATTCTAAAACATTGATACTGTTCCCTATGTGATTTGCCTGATAAGGAAATAACTTTTTTTAAAATTATGGTCCTAAATTTAATATGAGATTTTTCTGGTTATAAAGTATGTTATTTAGGGTAAAAAGATAAGTTTAAAGTTAAACTATTTTTAAATATAAAAAAAAGTTATTATTTTTTTTGGACGAACTAATAAAGCAATAATACTACATAAAATCTATCAGAGAAAATATTACTTTAACATTTCTTTTACACCGCTATTAATATGAAAAATAAAATAAAATCTTCAATTTTCTAATTAGTTACATATCAATATACAAATCGATATGGGGAAATGTAACTTCTGAAAGTATTAACTTGTAGGCAGGGCGACTCTAGTGTTATCACAAGTAAGATTTCGTAGAAATAATAGGTTTATAGATATTTTACAAAAACAAATATTTAGTACTTTTAATATAAAAAGTCAAATTTTTTATATCAAAGGAAATAAATTTTTTTATAAATATAAATAAAGTAAGGACTTATTTAAATGGGTAAATAAATAGTTTTCTTAACGTTTCAATTTAAGTTGATTTGACAATTTAATTTTTACTCTTTTATTAGATAACATGTAAATATTTTATTTATATTCCGTAATTTGTCCAAATTAATTTTTCTTTTCCTTAATCTTTTCATATTTCAGAAGTCCCTACATTTTTTCTGTTTTTTTCTTTGATATCCTTATTCACTTTCTTTCTCCAATCCAAGATTTTAATACTCACCTTTTTTCTCTATGATTTCATTACTTTAAATTATACATTTCTCTATTAATTTTTGTTGTTGTAATAGCTGAGCCAAAAATCCAATTCTTTAAAATTCTAATCCATATAGATACAGTCAAATGAAGAGGCACGTCGTTGCACGTGGCGCTGACTCGAGAAGGATTTGGTCCCTCTAATCCTGTAATTTCTTCTGTTTCCTTTTAATTATTTATTTCATTATATTCGATATTATCCTGCCACGTTTGTGGTAGGACCAATTCTCTTTGTTTTATGTTTCTTCTTTCGCCATCTCCTTTTGTAATTTAATTCTCGTGTATATATATATACAATATGGTTTTTATTTGTTGGCTCAGTCCACTTGCATGCTAGTGGCTTTGTGCCCCTGGTTTTTGGGGGTGGGGGT
>MCJB01050460.1:0-13277 GCA_002018475.1 Nicotiana obtusifolia
AGCCACAAGGGGTGTAACATAAGATAATGTGGACCCGGGATCAATCAATGCATATACATCATGAGAAAGCACTGTTAATATACCTATGACAACATCCGGAGATGACTCAAGATCCTGTCGACCTGCTAGAGCATATATCCGGTTTTGAACACTGCTTGGGCCCGGTATTGTACAGCTACCTCTGCCACGAATCGCTGGCTGCTGGGAACCCCGTGCTGGAGGTCGAATAGATAAGGAAGAACCAGCCGAAGATCCAGTTCACTGAGTCATACCACCATCCCTTCTATAAGGACTGTCCCGCATTATGTGACCGGGCTGTCCGCAATAATAACATATATCCGAACCCCGACGGCACGGTCCAAAGTGGGTCCTGCCGCACTGCTCACAACGAGGCACTGGGGGTCGCATCTAACTAGTAACCCTATGATACGGCGAGCATGATGCCCGCGAGCTCTGAAACTGTCGAAGGGCACTAGATACAGGTGGTGTCGAACTCCTCAAAGAATGGGGCCTCACACTACTTCTGGAATCTCCAGAATACCCTGCAATCCTTGTTCTCTTATGCTGGGTCCTCTCCTGTTCTCTGTCCACCCTTTGTTGGCGTTTACAATCCTCTATAGTCTGGCATAGGCCTGAATACGGGAGATGTCCATGCCCTCTATCAAGGAGGCTGTTGTGCATTCATTTATCAAATGCTGTCCTAACTCGTTCACGAACAAGTGAACTCTGTCGCTCATCTTGGCCACCATGTGGGGAGCATACCTTGCCAGAGAGTCAAATTGCATACTGTACTCTCGTACATTCATATTACCCTGCTTAAGGTTCAAAAATTTATCAGCCTTAGCTCGTCCTACCTCAAACTGGCAAGTAATGGCGAAGGAATGCATCAGAGAATTCATTCCATACAGGTGGGGGAGCATTCGGACTCCTGGACCTTTCCTAGCTGTCATACCAGAAGACCGCTAAGTTCCGTAATCGATAGGAAGCCAGTTCTACTGCCTCTGTGTCACTGGCGTGCATAACCCGCAGTGTGCGGTATATTTGATCAATGAAATCCTGCGGGTCTTCCTTAGGATCAGACCCGGTAAACACTGGAGGATCCAAATTTATAAAGTCACGGACCCTCGTACTAATCGGTCTCTCAGTAGCACCGGTATTCTGCCTCCGAGCCTGAGAAGCTACTAGGCTAGTCAACAGTTGTACCGCAGTCCTCAGGTCTTGGTCTGTAGCACCAGAAGAAGGAACTAGGGATGTTGGGTGGCTTCTAATATCTTCTGTGGGAGGAGGAGTAGATGAGGTCCGAGAAGGCGTCTCACTTTGGCCTTCTACAGCTTGGGGCACCTGACTGGTCCCCTCTCCGGCATTTGCATCGAGTCGTCTACTATTCGTTTACTTCCCGGCTGAAGGCATCGCTATAGGTAAACAAGATTAATGTTAGAATAAATGCTTGCAACTCAGCTCTACGCATGATCTAGATTTAGAAAGAACGTAACATTCCTAAATGTCAAGTAGCCTTTTGATTATAGAATGTGGCGCACTACACACCCATAATCAAGACTCTACTAGACACGGCTCATAGATAATCCCTAGGACACGACCTTGCTCTGATACCAATTATGTCACGACCCAACCGGAGGGCCGCGACATGGCACCGGACCATGCTTGCAGAGCGCCGGCGTACCTCTCATATCATCTATCTTACTTTCTTTGTTATCTACAAAGCCTGTCATATGCGTGCAGTTTCGAACAACATCATAGTCGGCTGAAACATCATACCATGACATAAACGTACTTATATACATAGTGTGCCAACGGGGCTACAGTGCAAAACTATACAACATAATTCATATGCCGACAAGGCAATACAACTGTACATGAGTCAACCCAACACTGGTTTATACATACATTAACATTTGTCTATGATCCTCTATGGGAACATACAAAATGCAACCTACGTCGGAACAGGGCCCCGACATGCCCACAATGCCTAGACGAAAGCATACCCATGCAATAGCAAGTCCGAAATATGAACCTTGCTAATATCTGCCGAACTGGATGGCCTACTGCGGTGGGGGAGCTCCGTCTATCAGGACCTGCAGCACGACATACAGCATCCACAAATAAAGGACATCAGTACGGATAATGTACTGAGTATGTAAAACAGGAAACATAATGTAAGAACAATAATGAGCATTAGGATAGAAACATGTAACCTGCAGCAAGTGAATCGCCTCTGAGGGCAGCTAACCATGACATATTCATAGTACTTGTGTCTATTCATGTAACCTTTATAACATTATCATAAACATGTTCATTATTATTATCATCGTCTTATATCGACGCCTCTGTGGGCTTGCCATTTTCATATACATTTATTGGTGTCGCATACGTTTACATAGTCGTTACCTCATACAATTACATACGCCTCTGTGGGCTCGCCATACATTAACATACGCCTCTGTGGGCTCATCATCATCACATGCCTCTGTGGGCTCGTCATCATCATCATAATATATCTTACCCGGCCATACTAGGCACGATCATAACATACCCGGCCTTCATTAGGCACGGTCATATGAATTTGATTACACATATATAATACATATATACTACATTGCATGCTCGTTTATATGTTCCAGGCCCTTTTAAGTGACGTACGATTTCTACTCCCTTTTATCACGTGATTACTAATATCTCTTTAACATGAACCTTATAAGACTCAAGAAATACCTACAATATTGATTCCATAAGAACAAGAGCAATCTATCCATAGAGGGAAACGATATAAGCAGCCCTAACTTCTAAGAGTAGAGTATTCTTTTGGGGCTCGTTCATTGCATGGTAATCAATAGGGGTCGTGCAAAAGAAAGAACGGTATAGTCTTACATACCTAGTATATGCTGCACCAGTTCTCAAGCTACGCAATGGCTACGATTCCTTAGTCTACAATTAAGGAACAATTCACTCATTACTCACTAAGCATCATAATTATAATAAATCAGAATCCCCTAGTTTTGCATGGTGCCTCCCCACACCCCTTTCTCCTCTAATCCTTATCAAACGTATTTGTAACACATGCAACTCATTTACAACCCATAATAATCGTGACCCATTCCGTTTAGCAGTGTTTATCTTGAATTCTTGATTTCCTACCACCCTCTCATGGGTCTTTACAGGCACGCAACTACATATCATGAATGCCCAAGGGAAAACTACATGAAAGGGAGTAATAACTTACCTTGCATGTGAATTCCTAGCCTTTTTCTTCGATTCCTCAAATTCTAAGTCTTGCCCTCAATTTGGGTTTGTAGGAGGAGGAAACTCAGCTAGGGTTTCTCTTTAGTTCTTCAATTTCTTGATTCCTTCTTAAATTTAGGGCTTGGAAGAGGAAGAAATTGGTTGTGTTGGTGCGGGGCTTTGAGAGGGGTCGTCTGGGGGCGTTCTACTGTGTTTAAGTTCAGAAAATGAAGAAGGAACGGGTCTGGGTCCCTTTTATAGGTCCGTCAATAAATGGCACACGTGTCTGACATTTTTTCAGGTTTGAGGTCGCATATCCGCCGCAAACAGGACATGCGGTTCGCATTCTGGCCGCAAATCTCAACCCAGAATTCTATTGCATTATGCGACGCAGAAGTGCCAGATTTGCAGTTCGTATTTTTAACAATGCAACCGCATTCTGGTCGCATTTCTGACGTGGATTTAGCCCAGAACTCTGTTCCATTCTGCGATGGAAGGTGTCATATTTGCGGTCCGCATTTGCATTATGTGGTCAGCATACTGGCCGCATATTTGACACAATTTCAGCCCAGAACTCTATCTCAGTTTGCGATCCTGGTGTTGGATATGCGGTCCGCATTTGTGCTTTGCGGTCGCATATCCAACTATGCGACTCTTCTGCTCTTTTCCTTAACTTTTGAACTATTTTCCAGGTTCTTAGGTCCTTATATGTAAACTACTTCACAACGTATTCTAATGTACAAATTTACGGGTTGTAACATATTGTTCGTTGGTGCACGGATTGCATGGTATGTGGCTCTAAGTCAGATGTGTGTGACAGGTCGGTCGAGTAGCTAATACTGGATGAGGTGAGGTTATTGGGCCTGAAATGAGTGCTATCGGATTTGATTAAGTTATGATTGCATGAATTGTGTCACTAGTCGGCTTAGATTTTGGCTATCATTATTATCGGGAAAAAGAGCTCTTCTTTTATCATTGGCAGTGTACGAAGGTTCAGAACAAGGTTTTAGTTGATATGAGATTTGTTACCGGTGTCAGGTTAGTTATCGAGTAGCTATTGCGGTCGGAAGTTATTGCTATAAGTATTTGAGTCATGTGGTATATCAAGTGATTATGTCTTGAGATATAGTTATGGATTGATACAGCTTGTTCATAGTTAAACGGTGCATAGATGCATAAATCGGGTCATATAATGAGTTTCGAATGTTAGGGATTTGGATTTTAAGGTTTATGGACTAAGGTTGAAGTAAGGATGCTTTGTAGGTGGTGTTGTCAGGCTTATATGGATTTGGGTGACGTGGGATCACCCATGGTTATGTATATGGTGAGGGTATATGGCAATTTAATGGATTTGGATCGACTGTTGGCACGTTCAAGGATGAACGCACGTTTAAGTGGGGGAGAATGTAACGACCCAACCTGTCGTTTTGAGCATTTGCATTTCGTTCAGCTGTTTGAAGTCTTGAGTAGATTCATATGATGTATTATGACTTGTTTGAATCGTCGGTTTTGGTTTTCAGGTGATTCGAGATTGATTTGGAAGAATGACTTTTAACTAGGAAGCTTTAAGTTGAAAGAGTTGACCAAGTTTTATTTTTGTGTATTTGACCCCGGTTCAGAGTTTTTATGGTTCCCTTAGGTACGGATGGTGATTTTGGACTTGGGCGTATGCCCGAATTTGCTTTCGTATATATCTAGAAGATTTCAGCACTAATTGGCGAAAGTTGGTAATTTGAAGGTTTGGAATGTTCATAAGTTTGACCGAAAGTTGACTTAGATGATATCTAGTTCGGATTGTGCTTCCTGGAATTGGAATATCTTCGTTATGCCATTTAGGACTTGCGTGTAAAATTTGAGGTCATTCCGAGTTGATTTGATATGGTTCGGCATGAGTTTTGGAAGTTGAAAGTTCAAAAGTTCATTACGTTCGATTTGAGGTGCGATTCATGGTTTTAATGTTGTTTTGCGTGATTTGAGGCCTCGAGTAAGTCTTTGTTATATTATGGGACTTGTTGGTATGTTCAGATGGGGTCCGAGGGCTTGGGTGAGTTTCAGATAGGTTTGGGTTGTGTTGCGCTCGTTTTTGATGTTTCGACGTTGTTTCTTCAAGCATAAATGGTACCACATTAAGCAAATGAGCTCTAATTTCTATTTTTATTGAAGCATTAGATCCATATCGTAATTTTGGAAGCATAACAACTGAAATCATCAAGTTTCAACATAGCATGAGGAGTTTATGGTCATTTTACTTAGAATATTTTTTCCAGATTAATTACGAAATTGCCACTGAATTCGTATTTAGAATCTGCATTATTTTCAAATATTGAAACCAACATATCTCCTTCATTAAGGTCAGATAGAGTGAGTCAAAAGCCTAACTTGACTGGAATTTCACGTGGAATCCATTCGAAGCATCAAAAGCGAGTTTCGGGATCATTTAGCATAAGAAACAAGGCATAACAGCTTAGCAGAAGCATATAATATCAAGGATATCATATTTTGAGTTGCGATCTCGGATTTGGGCGAATTTGAAGGTGATTTTCACCACATGGATTGGAAGAAATTTTCTATACTCGATTTTGGTTATATTTCATTAATCCATCTTCATTTTTGGCAATTTGATTGATGATTTCGAAGTGAAATTTAGGGGTTATTGTCTAAAATTTCATAAAGTGAATTTGTGAGTTTTGAAAATCGACTCGGATTTGGATTTGAGTGAAACTAGTATGGTTGAAATTATAATTGAATGGGTTGTCGGATTTTGTATGTTTCGTCGGATTTTAAGGTGCGACCGGGTTTGATTTTATGGTTGACTTTGAGTAAAATTGTAAAGATTCGACCATTATCATTTGGGATTGTTTCCTTAAGAATTAGTTGATGTTTTTGAGTTGCTTTTGGCTAGTTTTTGAGCCGTATACGCGCGGGATGGCATTTCTAGAGTGTCGTTTGGCTTGCTCGATATTTGTCTTGGCTTATTTAAGGTAAGTATCTTATTTAAACTTGGTTGAGGCACTAGTTGCCTGAATTATTTATGACAGCTACGTGCTATGGGTGCGCATTTGTTCGATTTGAACCCATGCGCTGACACCGGGGGTATTTATCCATGTTGGGGTTGCGTTTAGGCTATGATAAGCCTAGAATTGACTGTCAAGCTTTAAGCTATGATGTTTCTCATATTTGTAATATTGTGTGAACTATTTGAGTCGTGTTTGAAGCTATATAGAGGTTTAATCCCTGAATGAACTTGATAAATGCTATTCTCTGGTAAAATTGCTGATTTCAGCTATGATAGCACACTCTGCACGTGCCTACACGTCGGGCGGATTGTGTTGTTATGCTTGTGACCATGTCGGGCAAATTATGACATTGTCCCTGTGACCACACCGGCTGGATTGTGTTGTTATGGTTGTGACCATGCCGGGCGAATTGCTATTATTAGCACGTGAGTTGTTCGTGCAGCACGCGAGTTGTCCGTGCAGATCCAGATGTTGATAGTATAGCACGTGAGTTGTCCATGCAGCACATGAGTTGTCCCTTCAGTTGGTATTTTTAGCACGTGAGTTGTCCATGCAGAACATTAGTTGTCCATGTAGCGTGTAGATACGTATCTATCCCCCTAGGGTCATCCTCTCATGTTTCTCTCTTGATGGTGTACACACGGATTATGAGAAACCGATGGGTTTCTGGTTGATGTGAGCTCTGGGAGAGCTGGTTACTGTTATTGGATCGGGTTGCATGTCGCAACAGACTGATATTTGGTTATTGCATTTCACCTTTACTTGAAATTTCCTCGACTGTTTACCTAATTTTAGTTGCATATCATCCTTATATACTAGATTGTTGACTGAGCATAACACTTTAAAACAAAGAATTGTGAGCGTCAAAGTGGTGTTACCTAAGATTTCCTGTTTTGATCATATATTTGTTCTATACTTGTTGAAATTATAAAATGCACAGGTGTTAGTGAGTATCATCTATATTCCTTGCTTATTTTACCTCACTGATGTTAGTTAGGATACTTATTGAGTACATGGTGTCAGTTGTACTCATACTACACTTATGCACCTTGCGTGCAGATATTGGAGTTGTTGCTGCTGTTTATGGTGGGAGTTGGCATTGAAGATGTACCCCCGTTTTAATTATGGCTATCACATGTCCTTGGTAGCTTTATATTTGAATATTGTTCATGTACAATCCAAACATATGTGGTAATTATTGCAGTTCAGTTTTTGTAAAACTCTAAATCTTTGAAGCTCATGATTTGTACTACCAGTCCTTGGGTTGTTGTATAAAAGTTCAGTTATTTCATCATTATTTTATGAGTAAATCTCATTTGAATATGGATTATTGTTAAATTAGCTTACCTAGAGGGTTGGGTTAGGTGCCATCACGACTAATTGGATTTTAGGTTGTGACAGGTTTGACCCAACACCTAGAAGAGGTACAAATGTACACTTGCAGTATAACATAATTGAGGTTAATAAAAAGAGGGAGTTTGATCGCTATGATCCTTTTATAATTGCAAACAATGTTAGGCAAGTGTATTATGCTCCATATCCATCACGGAGGGATAAGTCTGATTGGCTAGTTGTAATCAAAATCTAAGCATGTTGGTAGGATGGAAGTTGAGAATGTGCTAGATTTTGCTTACCAAAATGATACCTCAATTGTTAACCAAATGGTGGACGATCAGTTATAAAATGACTTGGAGCATCCTCAACGCATAGTAGAAGAAGTTGATATGGAGGAAATAACAACCATAGAAATAAGGACGAAGAATCACATGATGAAAATGAAATAAGTGAAGAGGAAGAATTTTCGGACGAGGAAGGATATTTCGAAGAGGATTAGCATGTTAGTTTTTTCAAATGCTCTCAACTTATACAGATATATTATCTCAATTCTAATATTGTTTTTAATTTATAAAGTTGACCGATAGGGGTCGAGGTAGGCCAAGGAAGGGTAAGAGGCCTATTGATCATGAGGATAGTGCTACACCCTCGCTTCCTTCCACTCCACACTTGCATCCCTTCATTGCTGATGGCCGACAACAATCTTCTAGGCACACATCTTTTCCACCACATCCATCTACTCACAAGACTACCTACTATTCACCCTCCCAGCACTATTCTTACCATCCCACCACAGGGCTATACACCGGTTCCTCCACATAATCCTACATATAGTTACATGGGTACACCGAGTCAGCAGTCATAGGGCCATGTGGTGATACGCCCGTCATCTGCTCCATTTGCTTCACCGCCAGCTGGATCACATCCATATAGATTACAGCCACCCGGATAGCAGTAGGGTTCTGGATCGCAGTAGTGGCCTGGATCGCAGTAGGGGTCTAGATCGCATCCATCTTCATCAGCGACCCCATCTCCCTCTCCCCGAAGTTCGTCTCCTAGGATTTATAGACTTCACCTTTGGGATAGTAGCGCTGAGCTAGATGGCTCCCCTTCTACCCATGCTACAGATACACCGGAGGTTGATGATTCAGATGCAGTGAGATATGATCGTTATCATAGGATGATCATCAGGCCTGAGGGCAATGGGTAAGATTTATTTATTACTTCTTTGTTTTTGCTGAATTAAAATAGCTAGTCTTGTTTATTTAATGTAATTTTAATTTTGTAGGGTCATACCTAGTCATCAGACTATAAAGATAATCATTGAAGCTCTTCGCCAGTTGTATGATGCATCCTATGCGACTTGGAGTGATTTTCCCCCGGACCTCATGGAGCAAATTTTCAACCAATTTAAGGTTTTAATACAATTATTATCTATTTAAGCGTTATATTAATAATATTTTCATCTAACATTACACACTTCATTTGCAGACTAAGTGAGCTTGGGAGGACCGGCATAACAGTGCCATTCTTGCAAATTTTTAGTTCAAATGCCATAAGAGACTATATGATTCCTTCTGTTCTACTCGGAAGAAGAATAAGAAGCCTTCATAGATTCTAACGCATTTATGGGAGGATCTGCTGAGGTAGTGGGCCACTGAGGATTTCGAGAATAGAAGTGAACAGGGAAAGAAGGCCCGAGCATCTGAGAAAGGTGGCTCCTTGCACTGTGTGGTTGCAAGGAGCATGGGGACTGCGAGGAGACTACTAGTAATTCCTTAAAGTATTTAAATATATTTTTATTGAACTATATATATATATATGTGTGTGTGTATATATATACACACACACACACACACATATACACACTTTAATTTAGTTAACATGTTTTCTATCTGTAGGAAAAAAAAATATGGGAGGAAGATGACTCATGATGAGTTCTTCATGGAGACTAACATCCGGAAGAAGAAGTGTACCGATAAATCCAAGTAGATGGGTCAAGGACCGGGCGGGGACTACATATGTAAGTTCCATAACTACTATAACTTAAAATTAATGCTTATAATATTATATAGTTAATGATTTTCTATCTTCTAAATAAAGGGTCGCTACAAGACTACTGTGGAGAAGTACAATCAGAGAGTTTGCCACCGAATGAGCAAGGCGAGCCACCTTCCATTTCAGACGAAGAAGCGCAGAAGATATGGTTGGATATTGTCGGTTGTCCTAAAAAGGGGATAGCATAGATCTTCCAGAGAGATCATTTCGGTGCTACAGGGATGGATTGTAAGGTATAGAGACTTTCACGCAGGGTGAGGCACTTGATAGGTTGACTCTCTCGGCTATGGAGAAGAAGATCACAAAGCTGTCAGCAGAGCTTGAAGAGGAAAGTTAGAGAGAAAAGAGAGATAAACAATTTGATAGCCTTCAAGGTCAGCTAGAAAGTAGGGACGAACAATTTAATGTCCTTTAAGGTCAGGTGCCCAATCTTCTTGTTAGTGGTGCTTTTCCGATTCCCCGGTCTCGTGAGTCTTCCGCAGATGCTAATCCTTCTCGTCGTGATCCTTCGAACCATGCCGACGATGAAGCTTATAGTAGTGGAGATGGAGATGATGTAGTACAAAACACTCAATGAATGATGTTTGAAGTTTAAACATGTGAAATGTTTTGTTGTTGGATTTTTTGAAACTCTATAAATATTGTTAATATAGTTTTGATAGTTGTTATTGTTGTTATCGTTGTTGTTATTATTGTTATTATTGTTATTTTTGTTATTATTGTTATTGTTGTTATTATTATTATTGGTTGAATGGCAGCAATATAATACTGCCATTATAGGTTGTTGGCAGGTGGTGCAGCTATAAAACAGTTGTATTCTGCAAAATTTTTACCCAGAAAACCAACCGCATAATGACCGAAGTCGGTCGAAAATGTTAAAATAAAATTTCCAAAAATTATCGACCGAAGTAATAAATATTTTTCAAGTTTCGAAATTACCAAACGAAATCGATTGGAATTTTTTATTTTAAATTTCATATATTTTAATAATACCGATCGATTGCGGTCGGAAACGTAGAATTATTAAAAAAATAAATAATTACGATATCGACTGATATCAGTCGCTAATTAAAAAATTAATTAAAAATTATTTTCTAGAATACCAACCAAATTTGGTCGTTATATTTAATTTTGTGTTAGATTAGTTGGTCAAAGGTGCATTGAAATTACCGACCAACTTCGGTCGGAAATTTCGACTGCCTATGATTGCCAAACGTTAACGACCATTATTTTTTCGGCAAATTAAAGTCAGTCGGAAATCGGTTGATTTTTTTTTTTGTATTCCGACTGATTTTGATCGATTTGACGCTTTTTGGCAATTTTCTAGTAGTGAAAGAAGGTATTTGAACTTGTTAGGGTGATTTGAAAGGGTCCTGGCAGCTCGGGTAAATTTCGAGGTGTTCGAAAAAGGTTTTTAAGGAAAAAATTAGCAAAACTAGCAATAAAAATTGCACCAGTAGTCATCTTCTGTAATTCCAGCCCTTTTTATTAAATAGTCGCATTTCATACTTACAGTTTATTTTATTATTTAGGCAGATAGGAAGCTCGGATTAAGTGATTTTTAAGGGAATCTTTATCTAATTAATTAAGGTAAGTAATCCTAATTTGCATCTATCATTATAACATGAATACATCTTTAATTTTTATCTTAGAATCAGCAATTCAAAGATAAAAAGAGGGTTTTGACTTAAGAAGAAAAGAAAGTACTTATGAAGATTTAAACACCAGTTTAGACTCGGATTGAGAATCAAATTATATATTTGGACTCATAAGGTTATGGGTGGTGAGATTTAACTTTTGTTTCAGAGTTTCAACATATGGGCTAAGGGTTGAGTTTTATGGACTTTGACCAAGATCGAATCTTTTGCTTTCGGAATTAAGTCTTATAACTTTATTTGATATCATGGAGCATCATTTGGACTAGATCGGGCTCGTTTGATGGATTTAGAGCAAGAAAGGGCTGATTTTAAAGAATAAAGGTAGCCCGTAATAGAGGTAATCTTGGTTGGCTTTGATGAGAAAATTTTTCCTAAAATGATCTTGTTGCTACGTTCTACATATTTGGGAGTAACATATATGCAAAGTTACAAGCGTATATACGAATACCAAAATTTTCCATATTTGGGATAGTATTTTAGGTCTTCATAGGCCTTTCTTGTTACATGCATAACTTGAGGCATGCTTTACTTGTTTTTATGACTACTTGAGCATTCTTGCTATGCTAGTACCATAATAGGTTCATTTATGTTGAATTACATGAGTTACTTGCTAGTTATATATTGATCAATATTACTCGGCGTGCCATGACTATTTGTACATCTTTATGTGTTAGTATCATGTTATAGGCATCTCCTCACATGCTAGTTTAACATAATGCACTGAATGTATGTCGTTAACATGCTTTGTTGATAGTCATGCATTGCACATATGCATCTTTATCTGCATATGAGATACACACTTTTGTCTGATTATGGCATGTTGAGATTGATCCATACAGTTTGTTATAAGTATCGCACACTGAGATTGGTCTGTGCGGTTTGCTATGATTATGGCACATTTAGATTGGTCAGTGTGATTTTATTATGATTATAGCACGTTGAATTAACTATGTAGTTTCATATAAATAAAGATCCATCCCTTTAGAGTCATTCAATATGAAAATCTCACCGGTAGTATGTGTGTGCAGGTTTGCTGGACACTTAGAGAGCACCGGATTAATGTAAAGCTTGAGTCTTTATCATGGAAAGATATTGTAGACTCCTGTATAAGAATTTATATAGATGCTACTTAATGCACATTATTTTCATATGCTATTTTGGTGCATTGACTACTAAAAAACGGGATTTAGCTACGGACAAATTCTGTAGCTAAATCAAAAAATTCATCGCTAATCCAGTTTAGCAATGGATTAACGACAGAATATCAAGAAATTTTGTTAGCTACAAATGATTTAGTGACTGACTAGCGACAAAGTTGGTAGCTAATTCTAATTATTTTAGTAGTAGGCATATGCACTGCTCTTTGATAACTGTGGAAGTGTGCATCATATTACATGCCTAAATGTGTCTACCATTTATAAGCCATTTTAATACATTGCCACATGCATGGGACTTGCTCAGTCGAGATCTGGTGCATCACGTTATATGCTTTATCTTGTGTATATCACTATATACTTGGGACCGTGATACGCTTATTATGTTGCTTATGTGTGTTTCTCTGTTGCTACTCTGTTTATAAGTTGCATAGGTTTGTAAACTGAGCATCTGTTGATCAAATCCCGTTGCTAGTTCATTAGATCAGTTAGGGTGCTTACTGAATATACGTTGTTTTTGTACTCATACTACACTTCTATATATTTTTGTCTAAATCATGTTCTTGTTACTTGCGGGACTTAAAGGATAGTGTAATAGCTTACACTTGGAGACTTTATGGTGAGCTGTCGTGCTTGCATTTGTAGCTTTTGGGAGTCACATTATATTTTATTGATTACTATCCTTTATTTCAGATAATGACGTATTTTGAGTTAGCTCTATTTAGTGGCTCATGGCTTGTACTACTAGTCTTTGGGTTTTATTTTTAATATTTCATATTGTATCAGATATTATTGCCCCACTTCATATATATATATAT